>WOGR01002064.1:0-12155 GCA_015342045.1 Leptinotarsa lineolata | reverse complement strand
GCCCCCTCCCGGATTTAGTGCCCTGAAGTGAAAGCTTCGCTTCACAAAATAATTTTGCTGGGAAAACCTTATACACCATTACATCTATCCCTGCTCCTCCTGGAGCGGTCCTCAATTCCGCTGCTGGGCACTTCAGCAACATCTGACCTCTTTTGGTCGAAAGTCAGCGTTTAGGTGCTTTTACTTTCGTATCTGTTAATTGCGTTTATCGTGGCTTTTCTAACTGAATTTAAGCATGAGGCCTTCAAAAACTAACCGGCGGACATTGGTGTTGGAGTCTCTGTCGAGTGCTCCTCGGTGAATCCTGAAAGAGAATCGCGGTTGACTGATGCACGGTGAACTGCTGAAAGAGAAGTGATCTGGTATTCTCTGTTATTACGTTAGTCGCCTGGCAGCGAATTGCGGGGGCAGTCGTTGAATTTGCTTAGTGGGCCATCTATGTCTGTCTTTTTGTCCATGTTCAATGCGTTGTGAAGATCGCGCAACGCTGGGTTGTTGTGCGATCTGATTCTGTCGAACTCGCTTTCTGCGTGTTCTCTCATGTCATATATATACACTGCGGCCCTTACGCATCCGTTTATGAAACTTTGGACCTGATTCCTAGATGTCTGCGCGCACTGGCCCCAGGCAGTGCAAGCATACGGCATTATGACCATGATAACGGTTTTTATAATCGGAAATTTGACTTCAGTACCCACATTGCTTTTGCGACCTATTATTGGGCTTAGACATTGTTTGGCTCCTCTCGCCAATCTGATTCTCTCCCTTACGTGAGAACTGAACGTCAATCTTATATCTAAGGTGGCATTGTTGGTCCACGGAATCTCTTGTCCGTTGAAGGTGACGTTGCCTTCTGGTTGGCCGAATCTTTGGGTGAACAGTATCGCCTGACTCTTGTCAGGATTAATACCGATCTTCCACAGGTTAGCCCACATCTCTAATCTGTCAGCCTGAAGTTGCAAATATCTAATGATATGCGCATTGCTGGTAGATCTTGCTAGCAGGGCCGTGTCGTCCACGTAGAGAGCCAACTTGTTTAAGTTGGCTCTCTACGTGGCTCTCTGCACGTCTGCCGTGTATACTGAGAAGAGGTGTGGCGAAAGGGCTGCACCTTGCATGACTCCTGCTTCCAGTAGTCGAACTGTAGATGATTCGTCTCCTACTCTGCAACGGCATCGCCTGTCGGCCAGAAAAGACTAAATCAATCGTGCCATTGGTTTTGTGTATCCAAAATCGCTCATTCTGGCCAAAAGTCCCTCGTGCCAAACTCTGTAGAACGCCTTGGAGGCGTCTAATAAGATAGCACCTGTTTTGTATCCTTTGCCGAGGTTGAAATATTTGCTTGTAAAGTCTATAACCCTCAGGACTTGTAGCTCTGTTGAGTGCTCTGATCTAAAACCGAATTGCTCATCTGGAAGGATTCCTAGCTCTCTGGTTTGATCTTCAAGTCTTTTCAGGGTGACACGTTCCGCCACTTTGCTTATGGAAGGTAGTAAGCTTATTGGAATGTGATTATCTGGAAATAGGTGGTTTTTCTTTGGCATCGGTATATGGATAACCGTTGCCTCCATGAACGGGTACGTCGCATAGCAGTTTTTACCATTCTTTTTCCCGTATCATCACTACTATCCCAGTAAAACTTTTTCCCTGGCAAAATATTTCAGCCCGATGCTATGATAATTCCGAGGAAACATTTTAATCATTGGAATCTATCTTTAAATTTTCTGCATTTTTTTGGCAGCTATATCTTCTAGTTGCTGTAACTAATAATGATATGATATCATTGTCAATAAATAGCCCAAACATCTCAGTAGGAGTAAGGCATTTGAAGTTTTCATAGTTCTTTTGAGGAAACTGCTTTTCATTGGAAACTACGTCACCATCTATCCAAGAAATATTGCTGTGATCAATTTTTTTACGGTGTAAACAGGCTGTTGTTCTCTCTCGGATTCTTCTAGATCTTCGGAAATCATTTCATTATCAGCTGTATTGTCTTGTTGATGAATGCTTATTTCGGCTGCAGCTCGCAACTGATTTGCAGACAAATTATCAACAAGGCCACTTCCGTCTTCATTTGCAGCTTGGCCGGTTCTGGAGGTTCAATATGTATTTCACCAACGTCTTAATCATCTGCGTAAGCCATTTGCAGAGCCTATTCGAGTGTGAGTCCATCACTGGAAAATGAATATAAATTTGAAAAGGCAGTAGTCACAGGGACTGGCGTTGCATTTTCGCAACGCTCTTAACTGCGCAACAAAATCACACGACTATCGAATTTTGAAGTGTTCAAATGATGACTGAATCAATTGCCTATTAAATCCAAATGAAAGGTTAATATTTCTTATTGAAAACAATGGAAAAATTCCACTCAAACAAAATGGAAGTCCATAGCGAGATGATAAATTTAGAACCCTAACACAGAACGATCCACTCTCTGAGAAAAACTTCAGTTCTAGACCAAACATTTACACCACCCTACGAGTAGTGCATTTACCACCTACAATGTTGCCATTTTTCGAAAAAATATTGATATATCAGTTTACAATATTCCTTTGAACTATTACAGTTATGTGTTGCGTTTTCGCAATGCTAGTCGTTAATGGGTTTTCCTCAGAACATATCGAGAACATTCAAAGGGTGCCCATTCAAATTTCATACTCATATCACCGCGAATGAACGCAGTGAAATTATGGAAGTCTTCCTCTCCAACTCAACAACTCAATGCGAATATTCGTTTCAAACAATGAAATTGTTCGAGAAATGCTGACAGTAACTGCCTCACATAAAAAGAAATAATTGCCTCCGTGTTCTCTTCCTCAGGATAAAGTTTATTAGACATAGTTTCGATTCTATTTCCTTTGGCTAGTACGAGGAAAAGAAAGTAATTGGAACGTTAATGTATGATGCTGAATCATGAAACGGCATTTCTCGATTTAATCTTCTTGGTGAACGGAAAAAGTGAATTCTCTTCCACTTTAGCCAACATTGACGTAACTAAGATTGATGATGGGATAAATCCAAACATGACATAATTGATTGAGTTTTCTGTAAGGTTAAAGCTGGCTGACTGTGACTCATTCTGTATCACATGAAATTATTGAAAATTTGAATCGTCAACCGTATTCCTCGTTTAAGGCGTGCTTAAGAATTAGAAAATAATACAAAAACGCTGAATGAATAAACTGCAGTGAAAATTGTACAAAACTAAGGGTTGTAGTTTTTTTAATTACAATACAATACAATACAATGCGATACAATACAATACAATACAATACAATACAATACAGTACAGTACAGTACAATACAATACAATACAATACAATGCGATACAATACAATGCGATACTATACAATACAATACAATACAATACAATACAATACAATACAATACAATGCAATATTTTCATTCCTTAAAATGATCACTTCAGAATGATATAGGAGTCGTCAATGGTGAAAACATGAAACATTTATGAACATTAGTACAAAATACATAAATATAACACATGAGAGTACTTGTTTGAAATGAACAATCGAAAGTGTTTATACATATACATAATATTTGACATAGGTAATGCCGGACATGATATTAATTGTTGATTGGCGAATATGGATATTCAAAATATTCATCAATATTGTAAAAACAACCATCTACGAGATAGTCTCTGATTCTTCGTTTAAATACTTAAATTGATGCTACACTTTTTAGGCCGAAAGGTAGACAATTGAAAAATTTGGAACCTGCTAGAGATGGCGTCTTTTCGAATGATTTTGTACCATGTTTTTGTAGTTTGAATAAACTTCCGTTCCTTATTGCGTAATTATGACATTGAGAGTTAGTTTCTGATTTGAGTTCGCGTTTTTTCACAAAGAGCAGACAGTTATAATTATACTGTACTGTTAATATCTTCCTTTGCTCAGAAACAGGTCTACATGAATCAGTATGACGTAGATTGTGAAGCATACAAATTATTCGTTTCTGAGCAACAAAGACCCTGTTGATATTTGTAGCGCCTCCACATTATTGGATAGAACAGAATTCACAGGAGCATAGTAAACATATAACAGTTGTTCTTAGTATATCTTTGAGCTGCATTAAAACATCTATTAAGTCTTTAACTCGTGTAGTCGACTTGTCGACTTGAAAGGTCGAAGTGAACTCCTGAAAACTTCGTGGATTCTGAAGGGTATATATTCGTGTTATTTATAATAACGTGTGTGGGATGTTCCACAGATTCTCTTGGAGGAAACTGTGCCAATTCTGTTTTTTCTGCATTGACCATAAGTCTATTCCTTTGACACCATTTTGAGAAATTTTGACTTATCACATTCAATTTTTCTTGAAGTTTCGAAGGACTGTCGGCTTCTACAGAAATGGAAGTATCATCGGCAAGAAAAACTATCGAAGTAGTACCTATATGTTGTGGTAAATCATTTATGTATAGTAAAAACATCAATGGTCCCAAGATTGAGCCTTGTGGAACTCTAACTTCCAAGTCATAAGTATTCGAGTTTACATTATCCCATTTCACCTACATCTTTCGAAATTTCATGTTGGACATAATCCAAGATGAAAATTCACCTCGAATTCCAATTGCACGTAGTTCTTTTGCCAGTATATTGAAGTTTATAGAATAAAAAGCCTTCGATAAATCGAGAAAGAGTGCGACCACGAACTTTCCCGTTTCAATTCCTCTGTAGGTATTTTCCAAGAAAGTTGTAGTCGCACTTTCCATCGATCCAACAGGGCCTAATCAACGTTGTCAATCAACGAGGAATCATTTCTTTTCAAGAGAGAAACAATTTTTCCTATTTTCAAAATATCTGGGAAAATGTCTTCAACAGATTTGTTGATGATAGATGCTAGTGGTTCACATATATCCTCAGAAATGACTTTGAGTATTTTTGTCGAGAGATAGTCCATGCCAGTGGAATTTTCATGTTTGAGTCCAAGAATAACATTGTAAACTTCCGATGGAATAACAGAGTTAAAATGAAAACTATTAAAATTATCGACAAGATCAATAGTCCCCGGAAGGTTGACATCTTTAAAATATTGTTTCAAACTACTTGGTACCTCAGATGAATAATGTTTGGGGAATTCGTTAGCTGTAATGGATTCATCTCCTTTAAATTCATGGCCAATGTACATTTCTTGAGAATATTGTTTATTTTCTTTTCCAGTTACTTCACTCACAGTTTTTCATTTTTTTTTGACCTTATATACTCTTTGTTCTGATAGTATTTCCTCTTGCACATACATATTTTTTTCATGCTCCTTTTTTATCTCGGTAAAATTGTATCATGTCAGTATCTGCATTTTTTGTTATTCAGTAGAGTTCTCTCTGTTATCTACCTTCTTCCTTGATATCTTGAGTAATCCACTCGTTTTGGGTTATATGAGAGTCATATTTGATTGTCATAAAGGAACATGTCAAGTCTAAAGCATACAGTAATACATTGAAAAAAATTCTAAATGTAGCATTATTGTTTGATCTTTTTTCGTATACGGATTTATAAGTTTCATTACTTAGAAACTGTCTCAAATTGGAAGGATTTTCCTCATACGTGAAAACTTTTTAGTAGTATCATTATTAGGTATACCGTTAATTTTCAACTCGAATAACATAATGATCACTCAGGTCAATTTCTACAACTTTCTCATCAAATAGTAATTCATCAATATTAACTATGAGACTATTTTTGTGATATGCCGATAAACACTGAGAAAATAATCGTCTTGTACCATTTGTGGTCACTTTGGTCCTAATTTAGTCTTTCAAGGACCTGTTTTTGGCTACTAGTGATTTCGACAACAAACGGCAGCTCAAAATTACATTACGAAGTAATATTTATTATTTCATTCATGATAGAATGATCAATTTTCATTTGGAACATCATCAATTTTCATTTGGAACAAATTTCAAAAGGTTACTTATCCGACAAAAAAATTAACCTTTTGAAATTTGTTTTAGAGGGAGGTTGGATTGTCTCTATGATTCCAACATCATCAAACCAATTTTCATCCTTCCTTTCAGTCCATCTCCAGTCGTTTTCTTGAGTTTTCATTGCATTAACTAATATTTGATTTTATTTTTCGATTCGTAATTATTCCCGGGAAAAATTGATCTTCGTATTTGACAATAATATAATTATCGTTCACTTTATCAAACTCAGTATGAAGCTCATCTTCGTACTTGTTTTCTGTTAGTTTTTTTTTCAATTTCGTCGTTATTGATATTTTCAATTTTTGATTGTACTTTTCTAAACTCCACTCCTTCACATTGCCTTTTTGCGATAGTTTGATCCGTATTAATATCTTCTTCTTTATTTTACGTTTTTGGATGTGTCTCATTGCTTTTCATTTTCACGAAGCAATGTTATCGTCTTTCGCTCATGTGTTTTACAATTCTTTCCTTCTTTATCTGATTCTTTTTTTGTTTGTCTTCAACCTCCGCAACTTCCAACCACTTTTCAGATGTTAGAACGGAAGGCAGAATTTTCCTCTTTCTTTTATTTCTTAAAACATTTTCATCACTTGAATATATGAGACTGTTACTCAAAATTTCTAATGATTTTCTCTTGGGTGTAAAAAGGATAGAGTTATTAGTAGGTGTAGAATTGGAAACAGAAGGAGAGTCAAGTATTCTGTTGACTAAGGTACTGTTGTCTTGAATATTTGGAGTGATAATCTGAGTTATAGCTTCTTCTGATTGTTCAGTTATCTCTTGATCAATCAAAATATCTGTCTTTTGGTATGAGAGACAGCTATTTTTCTCAAATGCCAATTGAATTCCGGGAAATCAAATTCTACAAACTCGTTATCAATTTTGATTTCTTCTAGAATAATATTTCCATTGGCACAATCAATGGATTCTTCTTCGATTTATGGGTTCTCCCCAACCCTCAAAGTTCAATAGACTGTTCCCAAACCAACACAGCTAATTACTTTTTTGAGTTGTCCTAATAGATATAACTGGTTATGGAGCTAAGAAGCTATTGTATGTATCACATTAGGATATTGCTTGAAATTAATCGCTCTAAATCATTCATCAGCTTTCTGTTCAACGGAAATGATAGAAAACTCTAAGAGGTCTTTATCATCACTCGATTCATATAGTGCTACATCATCAGCGAACATAATGCATGAGAAAGGCAATGAATTGATAAACATATGATTTACATATACCATGAATAAAGTAGGTCCCAAGACCGACCTTTGAGGCATTTGACCATCTGAAAACCAAGTTCATTTTCATAACAGTAAACCACTTGTTTTCTGTTTGTGAGATATTACTTAAAATAATGCAATGTAATACCTTGAATTCCGTAGTATATTCAAGATTTTGCAAAAGAAATTCTTGTGAGACACATTCTAACGCCTTGCTTAGGTCACACATAGTTACTGCAGAAACCTGGCGTTGCTCAAAACTATCTATACCTGCAATCGACTCCTCAACTACTTAAACTGTAGACTTACAACCCCTAAAGCAAAACTGTTTTTGTTTGTCCATATAAGATATAAGTGTTACATCTACAATATTTTCAACAATTTTCCCTATTAAAGATATCAATAATATGGGTCTATAGTTCTAAAGAATGTTTCTGTCTCTGCTCATAGATATGAACAACTTTTGCTATTTCAAAAATATCCGCGGAGGTTTCGAATGAAAAACTCAATCAAATAATCAAATAAGATGGGAAATAGTTTTACCAAAACATCAATTAGCAGGATAGAAAACAAAATTGTTATTTGGATTCCTGAAAATAACCAATCATGTATACTGAGAATATAGGTTGCTTTTTATATTTCGGGATTAGAGAACGAAAACAAATTTTAATAATCAAAAATCACTTGATTGTTTTTTAAAATGTTCCCCATGCAGATTAATACACTTTTGCATGCGTTTGAACCAATTGTCGAAGCACTTTTGCCACTCTGATTTAGATATCTCGAAAACATGCATTTTGAATGCAGCAACCGCTTCTTCAGGTGTCGAGAAACGTTGACCTCTCAGTTTGCTTTTCACATACGGGAATGAAAAGAACTCATTTGGTGCCAAGTCAGGACTATACGGCGGATGACTCATCAAATCGATGTTCCATTTTCGAAAAAATACGTACTAGTTGGGTTTTCTTGATGGATAACAAAGAGAAACAGTAATTTTCCAATCGAAGATAACAAAATCTGATCTGGTGAGACTTGTCAAAAAAAACTGAAGAACTAAACGTTTCATCTTCTACTGCAGCAGATATCATCAGTGGTATGTTTGCCGCAGAAGCAGATGAAACGTTTGGTGCTCCCACCATAATAAAAACTGATTTCTTCGACGTTTCCTTACATACTCCTTGAATTTCACTCTCAGTTCGTTAAAGTCGGTGAGTAAATATATCAAGAATATTCATTAACAAGGGGTTGCTTTGGTTGCTTACAGAGCATATAGGAGTCTCACTGAAATCTGAATTAACAAGGGCGTGTTTCTTATATGAAAGACGGCAAACAATGACGTAGAAAATACATCCGATCAATAATTCAATTAGTGAAATAGACTTGTTCAAACATCACCGAGGCATGGGAATATCGTTATTCGTGGTACTACAGAGTGGGTAATGCCATATTCTGAATTTTCCATGAACAGCTTGGTGAAAATATCTCGTCTACGATCTAATTATTAGTGTCTGTAACTAATACAGATACATTCGATCAATAACTCAATTTATTTATTCATTTATTTGTTTGATCATCCTGAGAGATACAAACAAACACCAGGTTATAATACGAAATTCGTAGTTTTAGGTATGAAACTATGAAATGATACAAAAAATATATACAGTGTGTGGAATTTAAATCAATTATTTCGGTTATTGTACATAATTGTACACGTCAAATTCAAATTATAATTTGACATACTTCAACGGAAAAATGCTATCCTCACCTTCAACCCCCATCGAATGATAGGTACAACCCCCAATTTTCTGAATAGAAGGTATAGGTCCTTTCAAACGATATATCACAAATATATCGTTTGAAAGGACTCTTCATTTTCTATTCACAAATGCTATCGCTTCCAAGTTTATTGCAACAATTATGATAAAATGAATCAAAATCATGGGGCTACCGAAATTCGATGAAATGCACCCAAATCTTATTGCGATATACCCAAAAATTATTTCATGTTAAGGTATTGATAATGAGAAAATAAGCAAAAACCGCAGCAATGTTCTTTTTGGATGGTATACTTTAAAAAACTCTATAAAATTTTCGTGGCATCGTTACTTCAAAACGCCTCGTCAAATTGTTTTGTATGTCACAACACTAGTTGTCAGTATTTTAGTTCAAGTTTGAAGTTTGTTAACTTCAAGTCTGCCAAATGGGTAAAATAACGGAAATGCATAAAATAACAGTTTTAAAAACGATTGGTTACGGAGATAAAACCCTATCACAACACGAAGTAGCTCGCCAATTTCATAAGGAATTTTCTATTTCACAGCCCATATGTCGAGGAACAATAAGCAAAATATAGAAGCAGTTTTGCGAGTTTGGTCATATGGGGCAGATAAAAGAGCAGCTGCCAATGCAATGAGGGATGAGCCCAAATCAGATGTGATGCCACATACATCGAGTAGACAAGCATCCACTACATTCAATGTCAGCCATACATCGATAGTAAACATATTGAAAGGAAATAAAATGCATCCCTTCAAAATGATACCTACTCAGGAGCTCATGGAAGACGATTTTGATAGAAGACGTTAAGTTTTCTGATGAGTGTACTTTTTCTCTAGACGGTTATGCTAATTGGCCAAATTGCCGCTACTGGTCAATGGAAAATCCTCACTGGATGAGAGAAGAACACACGCAATACCCTCAAAAGGTAAATGTTTGGGCAGAGATTGTAGAAAATCATATCATTGTTCCCTTTTCCATTGAGAGCACCTTGAATGGCGATAATTATTTGGCACTACTTCAGAATGATGTCATTCCAAGTTCAGCAAATTTATATTCTGGTCCAGGCAACCCTCAAATTCCAGTGAATACGATATGGTTTCAGCAGGATGGAGCACCACCACCTTCTATATGCAGATGACTTGAAACTTTATCACAACATAACATGTTCTAATGATTGCGAATGTCTCGCCCTGGATTTAAATCGTGTTGCTTCATGGTGTCGGAATCATAATCTGTCTCTCAACATATCCAAGTGTAATGTCTACTCACTGAAAACGAATCTGACATTACACAACTACGTCATAAACAATCAAGTTCTAGAGCGTCCTGACACACTCACTGATCTAGATGTTGTATTTTTGGGTTTCTAGAGGGTCATCTAGGAATAGTGTCACAATATAATGAACAAATCCTCAATTCATACAATGTGCGATACCTGTAATTCTGCGTTTGTTTGAAGGTGAACTGCTGAAATTCACCTGTAATTCTGTTAGTCGTGTCATAGATATTCTCAACTGCCAGATTATACAAATCATAAGACATTTCTTAGCTAACTGACAGTTCTGTTTTCTATCAAATCTACTTTATATATAGATTCACAGTTTATGTTGTGTAAGTACATTCAGAGTGGTCCAAGGAAAAGTATGCACCTTCCTTTTCCCTTTTTTTGTAACTTAACGCAAAAATGCTCAGACAGGTCAGTTTTGCTCTTGAGGAGGACATATTTTAGATGTATTTTTCTACCTGTGCCTTCAACCCCCTAGCGAGGGTGAGTAACAACCTCAAAATTTAGAATGGAAATTGGGGTCGAGTAATATATCATTAGAAAGGACACAAAATTATTTCTCCAATGATTTCTAATTTGTTGTATTCCACTCAAACATTTAGTTATTATGAAGAAAAACAACTACAATCAACAGTACTTTGAAATGTGTAATTGACTTATTAGAATCCTACTCCAGCAAGTGCTGAAAATGTGATCCATTCACTTTCATAGAATAATACAGATTTTGTTCAAATCTATTCGTAACATTCTCAAGCATATCAGGTGTTACTCTTCTGCACTCTGCTGTAATTCGTTGGCGAAGATCTTCTATGGACTCGGGCTGCGTAGCAAAACATTTATTTTTCAAGTGCCTCTAAAGGAATAAGTCTAAAGGCGATAAATCAGGTGACCTGGCAGGCCATTAGATTGGGCCTCTCCTTCCAATCCACTGTACCGGAAACCGGTCATCTAAAAACTCTCTCACCGGAGCAACAAAGTGGGGAGGTGCTCCATCTTGCTGGAAATGAAGCCTATCATCATTATGATTTTGGTCATTTCCAATTATTTCTGTAATGAAAGTATCAATTGTATCTTCAAACATGTTCAGGTAGACCTCACCAGTTGAATTCCCAGGAATAAAAAGTGGCCCTACGATATGACTACCTAATATGCCACACCAGACATTTTTGAGGGTACTGGGTATGGACCTCTCGGAATAAGTGTGGGTTACTGTCATCCCAGTAACGGCAATTATGCCTATTTACAGCTCCATTCAAAAAAAATGTACTCTCATCGGAAAAGCAAGTGTTGAATGATAGGTGCGGATCATCAATTAGTAGCTGGCTAATTTGTTCATAAAATTGCAGCTTTCTATGAGTATCATCTTCATTGAGTTCCTGTACAAATTTAATTTTGTACGGACGAAATTTATAGGCTTTTAATATCCGTATTATGGACGAACGAGAGACACCTGAGGCTGCAGCAAGCTGACGGGTACTTTGAGTATGATCCGATTCAACATGTCCCAAAACAGCGACTTCCACTGCTTCAATTCTGATCGGTTTTCGTGGCTGGTGTTTCACATTACAGAAAGATCCGGTATCGACAAACTTTTGGACTAACTTGGCAACGTACGAATCATTTACATTTTTCCCGGGATGACTGTTATTGAAGAAGCGAGCAGTAAGTCGAGCACAACTATTATTTTGATTATGAAGTTTAACAATTTCAACTCGTTCAGATATGGAATACATCATTTTTACAGTGAAGTTGAAATAATTTCAAAAGCAACCGAACTGAATCAATGAACGTTTGCCTAAATTCTTCTTGTACACTTATCTGCTGTTGTTATTTGAACTAAAAAACGCAAGAGATAAATTGAGGAATGTAGTAGTGATAATAATGCCGTTTTTTCCGCATTTTCATTAACACCAAAAATATCCAA
>WOGR01002063.1:0-18266 GCA_015342045.1 Leptinotarsa lineolata | reverse complement strand
TGTTATCTGTCATTCATTTCTAATTTCTTAACTTATTCCATTATTCAATCTCATAAGTAATCAATAAAATAATTACTTACGCATAATGAAGTAAATTCAAAAGTAGCATACATTTAGAGAAAAATCTAATCATGTCAATTAGACATGATATTTTCAAAATGTACAGTGTAATACGTGATAGAAAATCGCGTATCTGAAATGACTTTTGAATTCTTCATCTGAATAACGATGAAATATATTCTCATAATCAATAATACGTGAGCCTAAGTTTCGGTTTTCACAATTATTATTTTGTAAAGTTGAAATCCACTCTTTATCTGAACTAGATGAATTAGTTTCTAGAGCACTATTGCGACGTATCAACAAATATCCAATTGCCGTGAGACATTTTGATTACATTCAAAATCAATTTGTTCAATAACTTCACTGAAATGATATATTAAGAATTAAGTTATACTTCTTTTTTAATATAAATGAAGTTAGCTTGCAATTATTGAAACATAATTTCAAGGATTACGAAACCTTCTTAAAACAATTACTTAATTTTTTCAACTTCGCCATTTGTAACGTTTACATGAACGCCCAAAACGCTCCAAAATCCATTCCACTTGAGTTAACGACAGTAACGCTCGCAAGCAAGTGAAACGGGAAAAACTGCGGTCGTGAGCGCTTAGTGGAATGCACCCTAA
Organism: Leptinotarsa lineolata; assembly: GCA_015342045.1. Classification (NCBI taxonomy): domain Eukaryota; kingdom Metazoa; phylum Arthropoda; class Insecta; order Coleoptera; family Chrysomelidae; genus Leptinotarsa; species Leptinotarsa lineolata. Next base: position 17,577 of record WOGR01002063.1, on the reverse strand, counting down.
ATGTTTGTGATATTTTTGACTAATATACTAGACTTTTCCAGAATACGTAGAACAGAGATGGAAAATATGAACAGAGTTAGTCTGCAGGAAGCTTTAAAAGATGCGCAAACGTGTGCGAGAGAGAGAGCACACCAGAAGCATTTTGCTCTGTGATGTTGGCCATTCTGGTATGTCGCAAATCTGCTGACACTTAATTCTGTCATTAAAATGTCATTAACCTTAATAATGTTAACCTTTGTTATGATTTACTCAAATGTTGAGAGGAGTGTACTAACATAAAAAAGATTATATTTTTATAATACTGTCAACAGTATACGTCTATCGCACACTAAACACTGAATCATGCGAAGAGAGGAGAGAGAAGCGTCTGTCCGACGAGAGAGAAGCCTGCCTTTGAAGTATGCGCGAGAGACAAGGAAGCCAGACAGACTGGCGCCGCAACGCGTTACGTAACGAATCGGTTTACTCTCCCATAAGAAATTATCACCTGATAAAAACTTCTCTGATGATGTCGACTTAGTTAAATCAATAAATGTACAGACATACAGATTGAGAACATCCATCAGTGATGAGCAAAATAAATTATCCGTTGGTGAAATCCCAACTTGATAGAATACCAAACGATCTAAAAAATGTTTGAACAACTCACCAACATTTGTTGCTTCAGTTTTTCAGTCTCAGCTACGGCCCAGTCATGCTTCGGAGTAGGAAGTAAACCGTTCACGAAATTGAAAATCGTCGATGTGGTGAAATCACCTCCAACAGTGAAGTGTTTGATTGTTTCCACAATAGGACTGGCCTAATGAAATACAAACAAATAACATATATGTTGGAAAATATAGAGTCGGTCCACAAACCTCTCCCTCACGGTTCATTATATCCTTGCAAAAATTAGATCCTGATTCCTGGGTCATCCAAAACTTCCATAATTTTCCGGTGTATTTGGTACCTTCGAACTCTACTTCCTCAGGAGCATCATTCAGTATCTCTTGGAAATGGTTGACGGCACTAAAAAGAGACGAAATGTGTTTTTGCGAAATTTTCTTCAAAACTTAACAGAGGTAGTCTTTATTAGTATTAGTTGTTATTATGATGAAATGGGAAATAGTACTTGAATGAAAGCAGACAATACAGTTTACTATGCCAAGCTGTGAACTGAGCCTGAGAATCACCATTCCCTTGGGTGTCATCAACACCCTAGTGAACAGAGCTTTGAGAATACGTGGAGAAAGATACGTCGACGAAGAAATAAAACACCTTACAACTGTGTTACAAGCGAACGGATACAACAGAAAAGACATAATCCGCACTACGCGTCCAATGGAGAAGAAGAGAAACACCAGTGAAGATCAACCCCAAGGCACTATTAATCTGCCATACGTAGAAGGTGTCACCAACCAAACCGGGAAAATCCTAAGGAAAGAGAAAATTAACATCGTCTTCAAACCAACGAAGAAAATATCGGAGTATCTGAGATCAGCAAAAGACAGCAGAGATCCACTCAAATCAGCGGGATTTTAAAAGGTTTCCATGTAACGCTGGTAAAGTCTATATCGGTCAGACGAAAAGAAGCATTGGTACCCGCCTAGTCGAGCAGAGTTGCCGATTGGGACAGACCGAGAAGTTTGCAGTCGCTTCACATGTACTGTCTGACAGGGGACACAATGTCCTGTTCGAAAATACCAAGAGGACTAGCAACGTCGGATTATTATTCAACAAGAATGTATTTAGAAGCCATAGAAATATACAAACACCAAGAGAACTTACAGAAAGGAAGAAAGAACATATCTACCAAAGATCTGGCACACGGCATTGAAAAGCGCCAAAACGAAGCCAAGTCAACCAAATCGCGCGGGAAGTACGCTCGAACCCGCCACTACAGAAAGTGCGCGTGAAATCAGCACTATAACCCTTCATCACTTGAAAGAATCGATTGCAGCTTGAGAAATGATTCTGATGCAGATTCTATGGGACATGTTCCTCCTTACGAATCAGTAGACAGTTGTCCTGAAAATCTTGCGAAGAAAATTAGAACACATAATTTAGGAAACACTTGCTACACGAATAGCATTTTACAAGCGTTGTTTCCTACTTGTTCACCAAACTCGAAAGCCTCAAAAAGCAAATGCGCCACTGGAATCAATCAAGTCGCCCTGGAGCGCCAATTTAAATTTTTTGCCTCTTCAGCTTAGTATTAGCGACTCGCACCGGCTCCGCAAGGGTGCAATACTGATACTAAATATGCTCATAAACGCGTGCGATCGCTGCTGATCATCAAGTGCTATAAGGCAAAGCGCGATCTCCGACACTTTATTTTATAGGCACGCACCGCCGGCCCCCCAGGCCGGTACCGCCGCAACCGCTACGCCCCCGCATTTTAAATCTCTAATATCTTCGAAAATATTCAATTAAATTACATGCTGTATATAAAGTACTCAATTGTATAAGGATTAATGCTGTATTGCTCAAAATCGCTTCGTAAATAAGCCATTATTTCTCGAGGATAAAAAATGGTTATTGTAGGTTATCCCTAAGATATAGACATATAAAGGATGTTTTTTATAGAGGTACAGAACTTTAAGTTGGCAACACTTTTTAACTGGCGGCCATTTTATCAGCTGTCAAGTGTCAAGTGATTTATGTTTAGTTTGGTTTGGCATTTCAACGTGAATAGACTGAGGTCTGAACAACGCTTCCAAAATATGCAAATTTATTTTGAAAATCATGGTCCTGTTCGAAATACGTATCGCGCACGAAGTCATCGAAAATTGGACCTCTAAATTAGACTGCGTTCGAGCCAGCAGTGGCGGTCATATGCCAGAAGTCATATTTGAATTATAATGCCAGAAGCTTATCTTTCGAATAAAGTAATTTTCACGTCAATTTAAAAAATTCATCTTTGTTTCATCCCATTTCAAAGTTCTATACCTCTATAAAAAAACCCTAAACCATCGCGGACTTTTTCGTAGACCTCTTCAAGGTTTACAATACTGTAGTACACTTTTTGATCAATTTCGTGGGGTTCAGCCAGCGTTTGCAATGCAAGTGCAGAAAATGTTTTCATTTCCGTCATCACATTAGAAACTTCTTAAATTATCAGTGTTTCTCTACTACTCCCCAGACCTCTCGCCAACCGACTAATATCTTTTCAAGCACTTCGGTTACTTTCTCACTGGTAGAACCTTCGCCAATCAGGACCAGGCGAAACGGCCTTCGTCGAATTCATCTAATCCCGAGCACACAATTTTTATGCTGACGGAATTAATCAACTTGTGTTGGGTTGATAATAGCGCACCGATTCCTTTTCAGGAAGGTGGACAAGTCACTAGGAGACATCTCCTTAATATCGGCAGGTGTAGGCCAAGACTCGCTGAACACACACTCTCTTATTGACGATAACTCCGGACATTCACATAAGACATGCCTGACAGTTTCATCTTCCTGTTCATACATCCTGCATATAGGTGTGTCTACCAGCCCCATAGTATGAAGCACGTCATCTGATATTCATTGTTATCTTTACTTAACACGTTGACTGCCGTTTCTACCGTTATTCGCTCAAGCCAGATAAGTCCGAGGACTTCCTTGTGACCGGGACACTACATATAACCAAGACAGTTTATCGTGTCCTACACGCCAATTGCCTGATCTGCCCTGTATTTATCAATGAAGATTGACCAATCTGGCCAAGATGAAGGGTTGTGAGAGTCCAGTTTTTAGATTTTGAGTTTTATATCCGAGAAAAATTGAAATGACCACTGGAAACATCTAACATAACTTTTAATGAGTATCCGTATCTATGCAACTTTTCATACATTGTGACCTAAATGGTGACCCCGTTCACGTAGTCCTATTGAATTGCACCAGCTTGTTCTAGGTGATCGAGATATTTTTTGCAAATATTTCAGTAGAAATGTAGAAGTCATTACTGCACTGAAAATATTTGAGCACCGTGAACGAAGGATAACATTTTTGACCCATGAGGCGAAACCCACTTTGTGTCAAAGTATTAATATCGGTTTCGTTGCAGTGGCAGGTAACGTGATAACAAAATTACAGCATCTCTCATTTTTTGCCATTGAAAGGTTTTCAAAATCCAACCAATTTACTTTTAAGGCATTCAAATTCCAAATCCAGGTTGTTGACATATATTTTCAATTTGTTGAATAAAAATCCTGTCAGATACATCAACATTTCGCTCGCAACATCCATATCGAACTAGCGACCTCTGAATCAAGCTAACATCTGAGTAATGCTCTGGACATTCAAATTTTATTACATCCAAATCTCATATGTTGTATGTCGTTCACGATATCGTAATCTATATCTAGGCATTCAAAGTCTAACCCAGTCTCATTCAAGACATCCACCATATTCCACTAATCACATCTGTGTCTCGTTCTCAACATTCTAATCCCATTTGTGGCATACATATCTCGCTGGCTACATCTAAATCTCGCTCCATTCCAACCTCGCTTACGTCATCCAAAATCTCGCTTGCGTCATTCAAAATCTAGCTTATGTCAACCCGAATTTCGTTCGAGACATCTTGCATTTTCCACTAGTCACATCTAAATCTCGATCTCATTGTTCAAATTCCATCTGTTGCATACTTGGCTGGCTAAACTTAAATCTCGCTTTCGTCATGCAAAATCTCGCTTGGGACATCCAAAATATCGCTTGCGTCATCCAAAATCTCGCTTGCGTCATCCAAAATCTCGCTTGCGTCATCCAAAATTTTGCTCTCGACATCCAAAATCTCTCTTTGAACATCCAAAACTCACTGTAGACATTCTATTTCCATTTGAGGCATACAAATGCTGCTAAATACATCGAGATTTCGTTCTCCTCATACAAATAAAGCTGTGGACATTCAAACTTGTTAAATCTCCTTTGTATCATCCAAGTCTCGCTCACAACATCTTGTGACTTCGAAATTACTCCAAAGATGATGATGTCAGAGAGTGGCAACAAATGACAAAAACAATTGAAAAAACGATACTGAATTGTAGAAAGCAGGAAATTGTATACCTGCCAAATGACTGGAGTATTGGATGGTATGGTGGCGTAAAAATTGTATACAGAGTACTCAAAGGGCTGAAACCTCTCTGAGTATTGTTATTTTCGAAAATTTTCAAACTTTTAAAAAAAGATTCGATATTTCTTTTCCTAGAAAATAATTAACATTTTGATTTGATTAGATGCTCAGCTTAGGTCTATATTAGTGACTTCACTGGCTCATGAATGGTGATCGAATATGAATGCAACGATTTATATTGAAAATATTGTCAGTGCCTCTTTGATCTCTAAACGATAGATATACCGATTGATTAAAGTACAAATAACAATTAAACCTCCCGGCCGTCAGTATATATAACCGTAAGTTGAATACAGATTTGTCTAGTTTAGGGTTTTCAATGATTCTTCTATTATAAGTATAGAGTAGTTTTTTATTTCGACTTAAAGTTTTCGCCACATCTAGTGTGATACTTACGTAGCGCGAGACTATATAGAAAGATGAAGTTTCTTGTTTTTCAATCGAATTATTGTACAGGGTTGTCCTGATGTGTCGATCTATTTACATTTTGAAAATTTGATGAACCTTCTGTATGTATATTGGAATGGTATTTGTCATATATTTTATGTCATCCTGTGTACAATTCATCGAATAGATTTTATCCTAAAGACAGGAATTTCGCGTATGGCGTTGAAAATTATGATATTCATATTGAGTTGCGTTGTGCTTTCTATTGTGAAAGTCTCAATATCCGTGAGGATATACCCAATGTTTTGCCTTTGAAAGCTATGATTCACGAAAAAAGATTATATTTTTCAAAGTCGTGAGCATAGATTTAAGATTGAATTTATTTCTTGAAGAAGAGTATTTAAATTACGTGGAAAAGTCTAGGCTCGGATTTTTCGCACACCCAGAGGCCATACTGTGTTTGTTGTAAATGATATTAATGTATGCATTTATCTTTTCTAGTTTTAAAGTATATTTTTGACAAGAAAAAGAAAGAAAATATTTATAGCGTTTTCAAATCGCCTACGATTATTGTATAGTGTTAGTATAACCAGTCACTTCTTCTAGAATATAAAGTATGTTGTTGAAGTACTCGATGCCAAATATTTAAAATAGATTTTTTAAAAGTGTATTAATTAATTTATGAATTAAATTTCTTCCAGGCCAGTTCGGCAGCCACTTTTTTATGTAAAATAAGTTAGCTTTTTTCTATAGCACCCTATTTATTTATTTATTTATTATTTCCTTCGAGTGGCCTCGACGGTTTTCATTTCCAGTGCGAGACGTTGATTTTTGAACTATTTAGCCCAGTTGAATAGTATACCAAAACGGACTTGCTTTGTAAAAAACCGAAGTGAAAATTTTCCAAAAAAATTTGCTTCGCTTTCTCACTATAACAAGATGGCAAAAATTCCATTAGAAACTGCACTTGTGAAAAAGCTATTGGAGCTCAAAGGTCGCAAAAGTTACTGTTTCTCAAATATCTCTTGAATTTTTAATTTTGAATTGATAAAAGTTCATCGTTTTATTCCTCAACGGGGTCTATTTGAAAAAATCCCTCACAAAATTCACTTAGAAGATATACGTTCTTAAAATTATCGGTCGTTTCATCTTCAGTGCTAACTACACTTTTTTTTTTACAATAATCCCTCTATACGACTAAGGCGTATGTCGTGAACTGTGATATCTCCAATTCAGAGTTATTTAGGCATCCAAGCTTTCGATGGCTGTTGCTTTTTGATTGTATGTATCAAATATTCATTTAATTTATTTATTGTAATGTTCGATTACACTTAGAGCTAGCTCTTCATCAGTAAGTGTTTCACTAATTGAATTGAAAAAATTATATGGTGCCGAAATACCCAGGTGAATGTTATCTTTCTGACATCAAAAAATCAGTAATATCTATCCAGTGCAATCTCTAACCCCACAAAAATTTTAGAATACCTATCATATCTTAAAATTTGGCTCGGTTATGTGTAATTCGAAGTCGATTTTTTCATTTTTGGGAGGAAATGTTCAAAATGCTAGGAGAACGTAGTATTGAATTGGGATCCCAGTATACACACCCCCCTCCGTTGCTAGATTGTAACGAGATAGAAGTTTCCCCATACAATCTCTTCCATCCACGCCCTCTATTGACAGGGATCCTCAACCTGTAGGTTGCCACTTGAGCCAGATGATATCTATCCTCTTTTGATTGGAAGCCTGCCTCTGGCGCTTTGTTTACTCTCCATATCTGTTTTTGTGGCTGAGATCCTTGCTATCTCTATATTATGACAGCAGTTAGCGGCATTGAGTTAGCAATGATGGCAAGGATAAGTTTTAGAAATAAAGCCCTATTGTTAAGTTTGTTCCCTTCGATTGTTACAACTGATGTCATATGTGCTCGTGAAAACGTAGACAGGTCTATAGGATATTCATCTTCATCGTTTATCTCTTCTAAAGAAGAATGGAGGACTGTTTCTGAACTATCAATTTCCTGATCTAATTCCTACAGCTTTTTGATAGTTTTAACCCTACTTTTCTACATACACAATATGTGTGTAGATTTGGAAGATAACATTAAAGAGTTCTGGCGCAGCAGATTAGTATATTTTCCTCTGATGCTGGAGCTGATGTGTTCAACAAAAACAGCTGATTCATACAATTGAATGCGAAACATAGATTATGTTCGTTATTTTGGAGTTTGCTGTGTTTTGAGCTGTTGTCAATTTGTGAGGGTAGGTTTTTAGTGCCTTTGTTCATGTCTTACCATTTGACTTAGTTCTAATATTTCCGATGGACGTCGTGTTTGGACGATGAACTTCCTCAACAGTTAAATACTCTAATTTATCAGTTTAATCTAACATCAAAGTTTTCGATCTCGCTTCTTAGGCTAGTTTGAACCTGAGTTCTTTGGCCGTGTGGCATGGAGAAGAAGAAATTCCTCATTGATTAAGTATATTTTGTTATCGGTATGCATAAGATGAGAATAAAAGACTTCATTTGTATTTTGTATGCATCAGAAGGAATTTATAATGACACTTAGTTTGTTTAGTCGTATAATTCGAAAACTACAGCTTCTTCGTAAATTTTGTAAAAGATCTTTTCCATGTAAGGTATGATGAAGAGGAAAACTGTTTATGGGATATGCAAGAGGAACTCATTTTGTCACTTTTTTATAGAGCCAAAAACGAGGAGATTTCTGCTGGGAAATTTTGACTATAATTTTTTAGGAGGTGAAATGATTATTTGACTGGGCTACATTTCCGAAAAGAAATTTCCGCTTTCAGTATCCTCGTTTCTATACAGCTTTGTGCAATAAACCAACCACAGTATTATTGTAAGAGTTTTGTACGAAAATGGAAACGACCGAGGCCGCACAACCCGAGTAGTTTTAGAAGAAAATGTATATATTTTTTACACGATTTTAGCGATGTCTCAAACGAGCAACCAAAAGCAATCTTTTGAATATTTGTACATAGACTTTGAGTGGATACTCGCCTGGGTTTTTCTTTACCGCGTCATTTTCTAAATCAGGCCTTACTCATCAAAATTCGACCTAAAGCAATATTTACTGATAAAATTCATATCATCGGCAGGCAGCAGTATCGACTCGGAAGGAAAATGTGTTTTATTAAGAGTAAAATAGCCATTTGTATTTTCAATAGCTATAGACTTTTTTAGTTTAGTATTAAAAGAAAAATTGATATGTGTATGTCTTGTGAATACATTTATATAATATTAAATGAAAAAGTTGTTTATTTCTCCCGATCCCAATTTCGTTTTGTTCCACAAACATTTAGTAAAATGATAAACCATGACAAATAGTAACTGTAGAAGTAGAGTTCGGAGAATTTCAATATATTTATTTTATTTGAATTAATAACACATACCTATATTCAGGACAAAAAAAGGCAAGTTTGTTTTTTCATACGATAAAATTGAATCCATTCGAACAAATTTCATTATCTAGATAAATTCAAAATATTTTCATGCAATAAATTTCAAAATGCATGAAAAAAACATTCAAATCGAAAATAAATCGGGGAAATTGTTGAAAAAAAATGTAAAATAAGTCTGAAGACTATATTGAGAGAAGTTACAAGCGATATATATCGAAGTTTTTTTTTCTCTACAATATGACTATTTTCTTTCTAAAATGCAGACACTTTTCACAACTAGCTTTATAGAAGCCACTATAATATCAATAAGAAAGTGAAATCTTTTTTGAAGATAATGATGTGCTGACAAACAAGAGTCGAAAAATTCACCAAAAGTTAATAATATTCCAGAAAATAACTCGACCATTTTTAAAAAATAGCTGGCAACTAAAAAAATATGTCTGATCCTAACATTAATGTTGGTGTTAACTAACCACTTTTTTCCTCGCTCTGTTAAATGGCGAACAACCGCCAAAAGATCTGCATTATCGAACGCTTGCCGTGCGAAGTGAGCTAATTGAGCTTTCTAAACGAACACACCTAATAAAACATACCTTGGAAAGCACCGGATATTTCAATTTTGACAACTGACAGATCCTCTCTGAAAAATTGGGACTGAGGATACCGTTAGGGATGTTTTTTGGGGCAGGTCTAAAAATTCGGCATTTTCAATTTTGTATTATGAAGAAATGAAACTTTTATTTGTAAGCCCAAAGGCTGAAGATCAGAGTGAATTTCTGCAAAAGTCATAAATACATGTAGTTCAGTGATGTAACTCCCTGTACACAATCATGAGAAGTACAAACCTTTGAAATCTTGACCGTTATAAAGGCATTAGTGAGTAGTCTCATAATAACATCAATCGTTTTTTCTGTTGAGATGCAAAAAATTTTCTTGTTACTGTGGTTAGGTTTTAGCTAAGCCATAGTATAATGATTAAGCTTACATCAGTTATCAAAGCCGGACCTGTTTCTGCAAAATGTATATTGTTGCGACATCTACTGGTTGTGTTTAAACTAATCCATGAGATTTCCTGAATTTAATCTTCTCAGTCAGTTAATTGAACACAGATGGCATATACTATAACAAAACCAGTTTCAAACGATAATTTCAATAAAAAACTTCATTTACAACATGGACTAAGTTGATATGAAAGTCCTAGAAAAGTTTTAATGTTTTATTAGTGAAGAGTATAATAATTACTTACAATTTTATTTCAGTTGACAGTTAATAGATATTTATATCTATCAAATTAATTTATTTTTATTTTTGTACTTGATTCCAATACTAAACATTGATATAATTCTCTTTTCAGTTGAATTTTAGCACTTTTCAAGAAATTTTCAAGTCGTAACGTTTTTCTTGAAATGTATTTTCGTTAAAGTAAATCACATCGACCATTTTTTCTTTATTTAGTAAAGAAACAATGGTCTCTCTCACTCTCTCCTTCTTCAGCATTTGTGTATTATATGACCAAAACTTTCATTTTTGAGACATTGTTTGATACTTTTTGTGTGCTGTGGACGTGTTCAAATAATTTTGATATTCGTGTCAGTAGACAGTAAAATGCATCATTTTGAAAAATTTTTCAAATCCTCAATTGATGAAATTTTGTATAGAGGAATGAAGTTGAAGTAGAACAACTTTTTTGATTAATTTTTTTTGAAATTCTGTTGAGAAACTACATTTTTTAATGTTTTTGAAAAAATCTTGATTTTGACAGTCACTGACTAATAATTAATGGAAGTGTTGTTATTTTTGATCTAATTCGAATCAAAAACCAACGTCAAATTCAATTTCACGAAAAAGCTTTTGAAAAAAGCTTTCTGAAGTATTTGAATACGCTTTTCTTGAACGCCTCTGTTCATTTTTAAATAAACATTCCATATTAAGTCAACAAATATAGCAGTGGTTTCGTTATTAAACAAAATCCTAGAATATGTTAACGGGGGAGAACGCCCAGCCGAGATTCTTTTTGATTTGAGTAGAGCATTTGACTGCGGTAATCATAAAAACTTATTTCAAAATTAGCAAAGTATGGTGTAAGAGGGGTTTTTTCAGTTGGATGACTTCATTTCTTGAAAATAGAAAACAATTTGTGTCAGTACAAGTCAATTGAACTGACACAATTGAATATTTAGAGTCAACTCTGAATGTCTGAATCTAAGTATGGATGTGCCACAGGGTTCAATAATGGGTCCTCTACTGTTTATTCTTTATGTAAATAACATCGAATCAGTAGTTAATGAAGGTCATTATACCGCCTATGCAGACGACTTTTCGCTAGTAATATCTGCACCAAAAATATTAGAAAACAACTGTGCAAGAATAGTAAGCAGGAAATCAAATTACTCCAATAACAATGAGTTATTTTTTAATGCAGACAAAACAGAATTTATTCGTATTTACAATTGGCAAAACAGAGTGGAAAGAGAGGAGATAAGTGAATAGTGAAAGGAGGGGATAAGTGAAAGTACTCGAAAGACCCATAAATAGTCATTTCTCGGATGAATTAGTCCAGTCATCATCCGAAGACGATTGTGGATACTAACAATCGAAACGTCGTGAAGTAATGTGGTTTGAAATCGCTTAATTTTCAATTGTATTGATTTCTTTTTTGTTTCAATTGTTCAATTTTTTATCTGTGATTTATTTCACTGTGAATTCATTTCAAGTTTTTTTGCTTAATATATTTGCTATTTTCAGCTAATCTTTTAATTTTTAATTGAAGATATTGGTTATTTCAGGGATTTCAAATCATTTTATACAATATTAGACAATGGAAGTCTGAACTGATGAAATTTACCACGAAACATTGTCAATCACCTTCCAACAAGAGTGGAAAGCATATATGTCATGGTGAACAATGTGACCCTAACAAATACTGTACTGTAAGATTTTTGGGAATCATTCTAGATGTGCTCCTCAACTGGAAAACCCACTGTCACCAATTAATTTCAAAACTCAATTCATTGTGGTATCTCTTCATCAACTTACCAACAGTTTTAGTAAAGAGTCAGTTGCTGGATATTGTATATTATGTATAAAGAGGAGGTTTTATCGAGTATTTATGATTTGAATCAAAAAAGAAAGGATTAATCGGAACAGCTGTCAAAAAAAATTATTGGCAATCCGCGGACACGTGCTTCTGACTATTGACCTCATCAGCGCGGTGTAGCCAAGTGCAAAGATGGGCAACACTTGGTTGTTAAAAAAGAAGACAGAAAACAGCACAAACAAACGAAGTCACCAACAGGAGCCTACCGCACATTTGTGGTTTCAATTAGGAGACCTAAAATTTCTAGGATATCCTAACATCACCACGGAGGCAGCTACAGCTACCTGCGTGACTTCCGGTTCCAGGAAATAAATAAGTATGAAGAGGAGGTTTTATTGAGTGTTTATGATTTGAATAAAAAAAGAAAGGATAAGTCGGAACAGCAAATTCGTCCATTTTAAAGTTATATACTAGTGACATTTCGGAAAAAAGCGGTTGGTAACGGTGAAGTATTGACGAAAAAACCCAAAATCATTACACATCGTCATCGTGCTGCATATGTTAAGTTATTTATTCAACAAATACTGTAGATTTGGATTTGTCCGATAAACATTGTTTATGCACCTTGCCATGAGATTGAGAGGAATCAAGTTCACTGAAATCGATTACATGCAATGCAAAATTTAATAAGACGGCTCTGAAAAATCAACCCGCATACCCGCATATCTTTTATTAGAGCGATCAAGTGCAGTAAATATAAAACAGAGAGATTTATTTGTTTTCGTGGTCTAAAACACTCAGCATCTACCGAAGGTGAAAATAATTTGTCATACCTTCAGCTGGTATTTAAAAACAAGGACACTCATCATTCGTACTGTACTCGAATTTTCTTTACTTTGCAATATTATAAATCGTAGGTAGCAGTTATTTTGGTAATCAGATTCCTGCGTAAAGTTGGGTGGTTTTGAATGAGTGGCGATGATTTCAAAATCGTTTTTAAGCCTGTCGACTCGCAAATATGAGACCGTCCAAAATGGTTGACTTCTGCGAAGTGATATATAATTGACCGTGATAGTAATATTCATATATTCTGAATGATTTATTATAACGGCATTTAATGAATAATTCAAACAGTTTTGTTTCAATGTTTTTGCAAAAACTATTCAGTCACATTTTTAACATCATTATTAAGACCAGCCACAAGATAACTTTGTGGAAATAAAGTTTACAATTCCGTTCCCGATGAGAAGTGAGTGAAACAGTAACTATTCAACTTTGTAGGTATGAAAAAAATGCTTGACCCTAATTTGTATCAGGTTTAGAAATAAACGATACGATTTTTAGCTTCCTTAGTTTGTATTTGATTAATGAAAATATGTAAGAACGACAAATATTGTGACCGGACAGACTGTGTGTCGTAACTGACAGTTGACAGTTCTGTCATGGCACAGAGCACATTATTAGAATATTTTAGAACACAACAGACCCACTATATATTGATGTGGATAATTATCCGCTTCCATTGTCGAAAAGTACCAAGTTTTTGGGTGTTGAGGTTGACAAAAACCTGAGTTTTAGAGCATATTGCGATAAACTTATACCAGAATTGCATTCTTTAGCATTTAAGCTTCGAAATCTTGGGCGAATTTTCAGTTTAAATCAAGTAAAAACTATATACCATGCTGAAGAGGAGCTGTTAAAAGTCACTAACGCAGGTGAAGTTTTTTTGCTCAAAAAAACATCAGAAGTATCACTGGTATAAGTTACACCTTTCTTCAAGAAATTAGAAATATTGACTTTACTCTACTGGTATACAATGGTAATTTGTGTCCAAAAAATTTGAAGTTTTGAATGCGGTTTATAGCACTGATTATGATTCAATATAAGTGAATGTGTGTGGTAAGAAGTATGTAGTATGTTCAGGTTATTGGTGAGAGGCATAAAAAATAGAAGTGTTTTGCGTGTTTGGCAAATTTCAGCTATTGAAAAAAAATGAATGAAAGGATTCGCATCAAATGTTTTGTGAAAAATGGAATTAAGAGCTCAAAAACACCCGGAATGTTGATAGTGGCATACGATGATTGTATCCTGAGTCAGAATTTTTTTTACAAGTGGTACAAGCTATTCACAGAAGGTTGAGGAAATGTTGAGAAAGTGAAGAAAATTGTTGTGGAGAATCATCGAATCTCTTTTAGAGAAGTTGTTGAGGATCTCGGCATATCATGATAATGCACCTGCTCACTCGTCTCTGCTTATTCGTAATTTTTTGTCCAAAAACAACACTTCAGCCACCGTATTCACCAGATTTGGCCCCCTGCAATTTTTTTCTGTTCCCATGATTGCAGAGACCCATCAAAAGACGGTGTTTTACACATAAACTCAGTTCTACAAATGGAAGAGTTTTTAAACAGCGAAGTTCGAGGTGTACTGAGTTGAACCTCATAACGATGAGCACCCACAGTCTGGTTTTCGGTACTGGGATTTTTGCGCCACTGCCCGTAGGCTAGATTTTTGGAGGCGACAGCTTGCTCGCAATTTTTGTTAAACCAAGGTTTGCCGTTAGAAGTTCGTTTCATTGAAAAAGAAATGTATGCGTCCATGGATGACAGAATAACTTCCGTGACTCCAGAAGCACATGTTGATGGATCTTTAGAGCTGAAACAAACATCTAGCCAAGGAAAATTTCGAAAATGGTCTTGAAGATTCTCCCCCTCAGCAGATCTGTAAGGCCAAACTTTGCGCGGCTTAAGTTGTTCCCTAACATTTATTGGTAATTCACTCAACACTGAAATGTGTTCGTAGTCAGAAGATCCCAATGGAGACGTTACGGTGACTGTGTAAATTTCTGGATTGGTTGTTGGATAAAGATCCAGAAGACTAGCATATTTTCCATCACGGTCAGGAATCCTGGTTGGCTCATTTATAATCTGTGTAAGCCCGCTGCTTATTGCAAAAGTCTCAGCCTCGTGCCCTTGTTCTTCGTTGATATTTGAAAATTTGAGCCATTTGATATTGTGGACTTTGAAGTCACCGAATATGGAAATTTCGGCACTGGGATGATTGATTTGAAGAAAGTCAATGGTGTTTGCAAGTGAAGAGAATAGTTCGCTATATTGTGTATCGCTTGGTGGTCCATGAACGCAGCATATGAATTTAGTGATGATATTATTTTGAACCATATAATATCAAAGTTTTTGGGTTCCAGCATTTCCTCTCGTTGACAGGAGAGATCGCTTCTGATAAAAAGGGATATTTCAAAGTTACGTTTAAATCCGGGATATAGAAAATTGACGGGGTTTGTTAAAGCACTGACTTTGGTTTCTGTGAGTGCAAGAATATGGGTCGCGACCCACTAGTGGGTCGCGGGAGCAATTTGGGTGGGTCGCGGAAACACTTAATACTTTTGAATTGTTTTTTAGTTGAAATGTAAAGAAAATTGAACATATCTCGTGCTAAGTCTGGAGTTTACGTAGGTTTGATGGCCAGAGTGAGGGTAGTCGCCCCTTCTGTTGAGTGGACTCTCTGTAGCCTGCACCGAGAAGCTCTCGCAGCTGAAGAATTAAATGGAAGCCTGAAACGAACGCTTGATAATGCACTGAAAATTGTTAATTTCATTAAGTCAAGGCCTAAACTGTTTGCCACTCTGTAAGATGAAGTGGGAAGTGAGCACAAAGCGCAAGTAGGTACGGTGGCTCTCAAGAAGAAAAGTGCTGTCAAGATTGTTCGAGCTTCGTGATGAACTAAGATTGTTTTTGTTTGAAGATGATAGTGGGGCGAAATGTGTAACCAAATTTTCGGAAATGTTACATGATGAAAACTGGTTTATACAGCTTGCATATTCAAGTGATGTTTTCAGTACACTCAACATTCTTGATTTGAAGTTTCAAGGAAAGAATGTCTACAAGTTCTATGCGCAAGATAAAATCGAAGCAAACATTAAAAAACTTGAAAGATGGGCCAACAAAGTGGAACAGAGTTCTTTTGATATTTTGCCACTTCTCCAATGACTTTTTAGAAACATATGGACTCAAGGTTAGCGAAAAAATTACATCTGCAATAAAGGAGCATCTTCAAGCATTGGCTACTAGTCTCAGGTAATTACTGCAGCTTTGTTATGAATGATACCATTTTTACCAACTGATATTTACATGAACCAAATTTGATACATTTTCACTACTTAAAAATGTTTCTTGTTTTATCAAGTAGGTATTTTCCAAAAATACAAGATGAGATGCTCTGGATAAGAAATCCGTTTGATAATGGTTCCCTCAGCAAAGTTCAAATCTCAACATTTGAAGAAGTCTCCTTTACAGAACTTTCTTGTTGTTTTGCTCTGAAGTCAACACTTAATATCATTTTGGATAAAGGCTAGGGGGAGTATCCAGATCTTTCGAACATAGCCTTACAAAAGCTGATGGGGTTTTCAACCACATATTTGTGTGAGAGGGCATTCTCTACTTTGGTATATTCAAAAAATAAATATAGAAATAGGCTTTGTGTGCTTAAAGCTTTCAACTTTCAGATATAGAATCTCTTGTAAATCGTAAGCACCAGCTCCACATGTCACATTAATTACATAAGTCTAATTTTTTCATTTTTTTATTTGTTTACTTCCAAGGTTCTGAATTAAAAGTCTTTTTTAGTACCGTATTTCGCTTCAATTACATCATCTTTACCATTTTCTTTCAGAGGTGTATTCCTCAATAGTGAATGTTAACGATAATAATAAAAATATTATTAGTAATAATGATTGTAATTGATATTATTCAATATGTGGGTCGCGAAAAAAAACAACAATGAAGGTGGGTCCCCAGGCAAAAATGTTTGGGAAACGTTGTGTTAGAGCATTGGTACAAGGAATGTTTCTTCCCTGTTTTTGGATCTTTTTTCAGAGGATGAATCTGTGCTTGGTAAAAAATATTTCTTTTAGGCGAAGGTGTCATACATGCAGTCGAGCCGCGTAATATTTCGAAATCAGTCTGTTAGTGATCTACTCTGTTGATTTCAGTGTAGTCCTGTTGCTGGATGAACGAGAAGCATCTGCAACGTATCTTGCAATAACGTCTTTCGAATATAATTTAATGTTCATCGCGGTATTAGCTGAGGAAGTAGTTGTTTTCCGGCAGGTATTTACCGAAACCTACTGTTTATGTATGTTGGAAGAGATGCATGTTTCGAAATTTCATTTCGAATTATTCGTGTCCTTACTAATTCAAGGGTTTCTGGCCTAATTTTTTCGTGTTCAGGTGATTTTTTGAAGTTTTGGTGTAATATTTGAGGCTTCTTGTTTATTTGTAGGTTCAAGGAATATTCTGTTTCTTATACACCTATCTTTGTAATCTATTTCCTACTCTGTGACATGGTTTGCTCTGAAACTATTTGCTAAATTGGTTGCATTATAACTAAGCTCTCTTCATTAATTTTTTGTTGCTTTTCCTCGAAATGAATATATTCCATATCATATGACTTGCAGTCATATCTTTCTCTCTCATTTTTTTTCCGTATTACTTTTGGTAATGTTTTTTAATGCTCATTATATTTCTCGCTTAAGGTATCTGGCTATTTCCTGAACTTTTGACAAACGTAGTTTTTTATTTGCTGCTTTCTTAAGTGAATTTGTTATCCATTTT
>WOGR01002062.1:0-18268 GCA_015342045.1 Leptinotarsa lineolata | reverse complement strand
AGAACTCAAGATCTGCTGAACCAATTTTTATGATTTTCGTCTTTTTGGATTTGTCTATTCCGGGAATAGAATAATGAGTGTTGAAATATGATATTTTGTCAATAAAAATAATAATGATAATAATATCTCGAAAACTCAAGAACGGCAGGACCAATTTCAATGATTTTTGTATTTTTAGATTTGTCTTCATCTATAAAAATATGATATTTCATCAATAAAAATAATGATAATAAAAGAGGCAAAACATCAGTGACAGCTTATATGTATATTACAGGGTGCTTTACTGAATAGTGCACTCTTACTATCAATTCCCATTTATTTTATTATGCTCAATAATTTTCTATCAATTTTAAAATCCTAAATCGACTCATTCATTGACTGTTAGGCGGGACGACGTTCGCCGGGTCTGCTAGTAGTGAATAAAAATAGCCCCCCAAAACAACATTGATTATTTGGGAATGGCCAGAAGAAGTTTTTTCTCTTATCAATATTGATTACATGGGACCTTTTCTAAATAAATATTTTATGATAATATTAGATGCTCACTCAAAGTGGGTGGAAGTTTTTCTTACTTCTAATATTACATCAAATTTCACAGTTTCAGCATTGCATAGTACATTTGCAAGGTACGGGTTAGCAAAACTTATAGTTTCGGACAATGCGAGATCTTTCACAAGTTCTGAATTTCAGTGATGATATTGAACACATTACATCATCACAATTCTTTCCACGATCGAATGGCGCATCTGAAAACACCGTAAAAAATATAAAGAATCCGCTGAAGAATTTTTTGGGACGCAATAAAAAAAATAGATACAAACACTGCGTTGAATCATTTTCTATTTGATTACAGCAATTGTATTCATAGTACAACAGGAGTCTCACCCTTAAAATTGATGTTTGGGCGTGATTTGAAAACCAGATTCAGTAGTTTGAAACCTGACTGGAAACTAGAAATTCAAAAGAGAGTTTTGGATAGACAACAAAAACGAATAGAAAATTTTGGAAGGAAGATGGATAGAAAAATTGTTATTGGCGAGAAGGTCATTGTAAAAGATTACCGAGAAATTACCTAGAAATAATATTTTTGAAACTGAAAATGGTACCTTTAGAATTAGTAATATTATTTTCGAGATTATTTTGTATCTATTAAGTTTTGATCTGGTGGCGGAGGATGTGATATACTGCTAATTGGATATGTATTCAATCACCAAGTATATACATTTCATTCACTTCAGAAAGAAATACCAATTGTTTTTATGTTTTGCTACCTGTTCTGTATATAAACGACGGATCGGAGGTCACGAGTCGATTGGAAACAATTTATGTCTTTAATCGTCTTTTAGTTATCATTTGCAATTCTCGTAATTTCATCCAGTTATCCCCAATACAAAACATTTTCTCTTTGATTTCTGAGCTTCGCTAATTTTGTGACATAATTTAACTGAGGAACTATTTTTAAATAAAAATCAGAAGTAATAAATAGCCAAATGATTTATTAATGCATTTTATTAACATAACATATATACAAAAGTATAACATTAGACGACTAATTTCTAGGAACTTTAATCAGCAAATAAAAATTTTCATAAATTATTAGATTAGTCATATTATTACAGTAAATATTTAGATAGTTACCATATGAATGTATACAATTTTTACATTTTAAAACTAGGGCAGGAAATCAAGGTGTGGGTCCTACTTGAATGGAATCTCTGAATGTGCCTCTAGTGATTCAAATGCAATGTTTTTACAAATATAAGAAACCAACTCATTAGGCGATATTCGTATTTGCAAAGTATTCAAATATTCAGTATCAATTTTTTTGAATATTATACAACCTGCGCTTTACATAAATTAACAACACTAACTACAAGTAAGGATATTATAACTAAATGTTTTTAAAAATTATTCAGTAATGAAAAATTGTTTCTCCTAATTCCAATAAACGTTTAACTTATGGTCTTCGTCCATAGTTTCATTGAAGTAGTTACTATCACTTCTACTCTCCATACTTAGAAATCCAACTTTTTCGTAAAAAATATTCATAGGCACGGGTCTACGTGGTTTATTCTCTACTTCGACGCCATAGTTTTCATAAAGCCCTTTGAATTCCTCCCAAAATAACAAGCACAACATCGTATGTGGTCCAAGCTTGAGATAAAGAGGTCCCATTCCGTTATAGAAAGGTCTTAGGCCATTTTTCATATAAATCCCCTTCATGCAATCCAAATAGCTCCTGTACATTGGTCCATTTGGCTTAGCCCCAATTGCTAAATTTATAAATAGAAGATAAATAACAAATTTTTAACATGTTATAAAAATATTTCAGAGTGTGGATTTACACTGCCTGAGATAACTATGCAAAGCTATTTTGATAATATCTACGTAGTCGTATAATAAGCGTCAGGTAAAAAAAAACCTGCAGAGCAACCCGTAAAATAGAATCGACACGTTGAAAATATCATAAACAATAAATTATAGTAAAAGATTTTAGAGCCGGTTCACCTAGTTATTGTAGCAAATCTATTTTGAAATTGAATAGAGTAATATGTAGTTAGGAATATATTACAGATATCAGGAAATTATTCTTGACTCTTCTCATTGAGAACGCTTGCTCAAATTTCAATATCCCAACGTAAGAGGACTGCTATTGATGAACAATATTATTCTTAGGATGTGACAGTATTAGTCATTTTTGATGCTATGATTTTGTATGAAAAATTTTCTTCATTGTTCATTATAAGATATTGTCTTTCACTAATAGTAGTCATCTGATGTTGGGATAGTGAAAATAAATCCCAGTATATGTGTGGAAGGACTTTGCTTTCAAACTATTCAAAACGCATACATTATCAACTACATATTATCTTCATTTGTATCCACCGAGGCAAAATAAATTTCTTTCAAAATTTGAATACACCGATGTAACATAAAAATGACATATCATTTCAAGAAAGCAATGTTCGTTTTTCTGGTTTGAGTATAAACCTCAATAACTCGTTAGTTCGCTTTTTACGGTTTGGGTATTGTAAGGTCAAGAAATAGAGGTTTACATTTTTCTTAAGCTTTGGGGAGCTGAAAAAACGCCGGTGAGGGAAGAAAAGAAGCGCCCATGAACATTTCTGTAAGAGAAGGAAAGATATCCAACTCTTCTGCGACTCTCTAAATCCATCAGAGTCATTATCTATGAAACATCACCAATGAAAGAACTGCTCCACTTTATATGGAATCGAGAATCCTCAAACCATATTAATATGAACAGTATACCAAAATGGTCGGAGCTTAACACATCATTAGAAGCTATTGTGGAATGAAATAACTTCTGTCACACGGAAAAGAAACTCTCGTTGTTTCTGCTTTGGCGTTATTAGGTACTGTTCGTGACTCTCACGTTGGATAGTATGATTCAGGTGAAAAGCAAATCAGATATTTTTTCTTTGATTTGTCCTAATTCCAAAATCTTGGCAAGGTAGTTTGTCTCGTATCATGGAGTCAACTGCAAATCTGTGAAATGGCAAGTCGCGTTGTAACCCTCTCAAAGGTTACATGAATCACCACACGAAGGCAGAATCGAGAGTAGGCCAAATTGAACAGTTTTGAAGAGAAACTCTGTTTTCAAACTAGATTGATGAAAATTGAAAGCTGTGTCTGGGGATCAAATTGTATGACAAACTTTATGGTGAAAACCATATATCGATATCTATCATCGTTTCTGAGTTACAGCATATTTTTCGAAAATGTGAATTTTTGAAAAGCTGGAACTATCACATTAGAATATTTGGCTCCTGAAAATTCATATGTACAAATTAAACACTTTTTTAAGCATGGTAAATTTTATGAAACGAAATTCTCCTGCTGTGTCTGTCTATTAGAACGCGATAAACTCAAAAACTGTCTTAACGGATTTGTACAGATTTTAATGGACGGGGTGATTCAAGATGAAGGTTGGTGTGTATAATTCTTTCTTTTTTGGAAATTTGGTTGATATATGTTATCAGTGAGAAGTCGGTATGGTGGTGCGGTAAAGCTCTCCGTACGAAGCCGGAGAGCTATAATCGAAAACGCTGCCTAATCCTTTGAGATATAACAAAGGAATTCACCTCATTTTGTTCTCTCATAGGTCTATGAAAAAGTCCGTGATAGCATATATCTGTCCTGTGAATATATCTTACTAAGCCTATTTCAATGTTTGAAATAATGGTAACTTATAATTTGTTAATTGGGAAGCTATTTAGACGGATACGATATAAATCCCCATCAGATAAATAGTTTGTTAACTTGAGCATTTCATGCACAATAAGTGT
Organism: Leptinotarsa lineolata; assembly: GCA_015342045.1. Lineage (NCBI taxonomy): Eukaryota > Metazoa > Arthropoda > Insecta > Coleoptera > Chrysomelidae > Leptinotarsa > Leptinotarsa lineolata. The sequence continues at coordinate 13,961 of WOGR01002062.1, read as the reverse complement.
CCTTTATACGATATACTTTGAATTAATGTCTAAGGAGTTAACGTAAAATCAAAACTTTCTCGCGAGACAATGAATTCAAGTGACCTCATAAACCGATGCGACACGCGTGATGAAGAAAGATTGCAACTCCTATGGTTTTGTTTTATCACTCTGAAGGCTGAAGTCGTATTTTTGTTTTGTGTCGTATTGTGTCGTATTATTATTGAAATCAATAGTTGTGAACATAGTTTTTGGGTGAATTTTATGAAAGGGCATCATCATTAACTACAAGCTGATGTGAAATTATCACAGAAAAAAATGGAGGCATATATATTCAACATTGAAATTTTATAAGTATCTCCTTATTTTGACAACCTTTTTTTATTTGTATTCAGTAAAAATCGAGTTAGCACAGGCGCTACTTTACCCATTCAATATTTAAAATTGGGATTCCTATTTCTTGAGGGTGAAGGGGTGGATAGTAGAAAATTACATGCCTAAATGGAAACTTGGAAACTGAAACCGACCAGAAATCCTAACATTATAAAAATGATGTTCAGGCCCCTTATTTTGAAAATAAAATTTGTTGACTACAGATCATGATAATATCACTGAAATGACGTTAATAATATCCTTACCTTGTTTGTACATATTTGTTAAGACCATGTCGAAGGGAGTCATAGCCATACTGAGGACGACCCCAGCAGCTGTACCAGCCAGCACGGTAGTGAACAATGGATGTTGTTGGAACGTTTCGAATTTGTTTAAACTTTCTTTGGCAACTGCAAAGGAAGTTAACTGAGAGGTTCCTATGAAGGCTCTTGGCAAAGAAGCTGTAGCTCCTCTGAAGAATCCTCTTATCTGGAAAAAATATAACATAGAAACATCTTCCTGATAAGAAAAACTAATGGAGAAATGAATAATAAGGCGGCTAAATGTAGGCAGAGAATTAAAAATATACCTATTGATGAAATCTATTTGGAAAATCGATCAAAATCAGTTTTTCCGTTAATCAGATGTTACCTTCTTACGAGCTACAGCTCTGAAAAGTCGAAACTTGTGCGAGAAATAACAAGGTCGTGCGATTCGTAGCACGAGTCAAACGATACGCAGTGAAAATCGAAAGTCCTATAGTTGGATTCGATCTATTCTGCACATAGCGGTTAATTGAATGAGTAGAACGAACAACTTAAGTTAATTAACCGGCTACTAACCGACCGAAACAATATTCAAACATTCCTACCAAAAGGCATGTTCCTGTCAAAAATACAACTCTGATTCTGGCACGAGGGTAATTCGAAAGATTTAAGTCTGTGTTTGGTCGTAAATTGGTATCAGACTTATTACTGTGTACACATCCTGTTCCAAGATGAAAATTGAATGTATCATTCTTCAATCTATCATATTTCTTCGTAATGAAAATATGGCTTGCTTAAGTCTACACCTGAGAAACAATATTACTGGGGTGAATATATTGAAACAATATCATTTTCTATTGACCTTGATATTATGAAAAGAAAATTTCAAAATAATTTGTGGAATTATTGATTGGTTACACATATTACAAATCATATTTCTCATCAACGGCGATGACTAGTGATATTAATTTCTTTATGTTTGGAAACTGTTTTCACAATGATGAAAGCGTATTTCTTCCACAATAATTAAACAATATGTCCGAATATTTCCGCTTTAATAATTAGTTGCAATTTTCGAAATAAATCGGTCTGGAATGTCAAAGAAGTCAATATTTGAGAAATAAAATAAAACTCTTTAAAACCTCACCGGTAATAAAACTAAATGAATATTTAGTTTGCCGTATCTCCTTGTTAATTTAAATGATTTTTCGATATGACAGACATAACACAATTGAATATTGACGAAGTGTTGAATGAAATGTATTAGAAAAATTCTATAATTATTATCATGGATAATTGAAAATTGAAAAAATTGTTTATACTCGTATTGTTTCATTTTTTCAGTTTTCTCTTTTTTCTTGCTTTTTTCATTGAACAACAAATGTTCTTCAGAAAAAAAGGTTATTTTCTATTTTAAAAAAATTGAAAAAGTTGAGGTAATTAACTTCAGCATACAGATAATATTGATTTACCTACTTCAAGAATTCCAAATCTTTCTTATACTTACTCCATGTTCTCTGTAGATTTTCTTTATGGTATCCATGTAACCCGACGACTTTTTATCATTGTTGTTATTGCTATTTTCAGCAGATTGAGCTTGTTCAATTTCATGTTTGGTTTTCACCAGATAAAATGGATTAGATAAATATTGGCCTAGAAGGCCTCCGATGCTGCTTGTGAGAACACTTTTGGGTACATTAACTTTTCCATCTTCGTTAGTAGTGAATCCCCTCTTCTGTCCAAACTGATACGTGCCTGAAAATATTTTTTAAACTTATTATTAATAAATGACTTTCACATAACGATTTTAATCAAAATAATAATATTCATTAACATTTACCATACTGTCAGATCAGATAGAAACCAAACTGCTTGCTGTACATGTACTTCTTTGCCATTGAAATAAAATAGTAGTTAATAAGAAGTTGATTTTTGAAGAAATGAAAAAAATAAAATGGACAAATATTCAAGACTCTTCATACCGCACTGCTGGAATTATGTTTTCCACGAAACCCAATACTTAATACAAAAATATCCCAGAAAAAATTTAAAGTCCTGTTATTATTGACTCAATGAAGTTCGCAGGTGTGGAAGAATACGTCCTTTGTTAGATTAGATGGAAGTATTGATAATTATAATAATCCATCAGTCCTTGAGGGTGGTGGAAAAGTACACGCATGCTATCAATATGAAATTGGTGATAGACAAATATGCAACGGTCCATTTCGAAAGAAGACGATGCGGGGACTACGGAGAGGATATTTAGCTCGTAGATGCACCATCTGGATGCCGGAAAGACAATATACTTACCTCGGGGTGGAACAACGTCACACAAGAGGTAACAGCAGTAAAAAACTGTCTCCACGGCAAGTATCAGCACAAACTCCGACATATCTGGCCATCGGAACTGTCGTGGAAGAACATAGAGTAATAAAGTGGTCTCAAGAGGAGCTATATCAACAAAATTATGCATCTCCGTAGTAGTTTGCATCCCAAATCGTCCATTTCAGATTTGTACTTCCCCCGAAAACAGGGAGGCCGTGGACTTTTGAGTTTGGAGTGTCTACATCACAGAATGGTATTCGATGGAGCCTGTAAAGTCATCAGGTGTTCGGATCCCCTTCTCTGCATGGTCCGCGACCATGGGATAGCAGGAGCTGGAGCTGCTGATGAACTCGATTTAGTTTTCGACACTGAACGAAGTGATACAACTCCGTCCAACAAAAGTGTCACATAAAATCCGCAGGTATCACTTGACTCCTGCGGCAACACAAGAATAAGCTATTGCTTGAGGTCTTCTTGAACAACATTGAAGACCTCGGCTTATCAAAGAGCCTAATCTTCATTTTCCTCAAGTCGAATGTGCTGACGTCTGAAACTGAGGGGTTCGTCGTGGCCCGTCAGGAGTGTGTTTTCAACACCCCAGTCTATCGCAGTCGCGTAATGAGGATAGAGGTTCCAGACACAAGGTGCAGGGCCTGCCGCGGGGCTCCTGAAACCCTAATGCACTTGCGGTCAGCATGTTCAGCCTATATCCATCGACGTAAGGTGCTCCTATCACTACCCACGGCATTTTCACGGTATTGACGAGATATTGGTGTTGCTCTACGCTCCGGGGTATGTTTAATCCGTTGTGGGGAACGGGAAGTCGGCATTAATTGGAACTATTCGTTTGCCACCCTCAGACTCATACAAGCTGATGAGCCTGATGTAGTTTTTCTCGATCATATGAACAATACGATATTTGTCGTGAGATTTTTAGCTCCTGGCGAGTTGAACATCGTCTGAAAAGAGGATGATAAATTGATAAAATATCGAGATTTTCTCTTCGAACTCCACATACTCTATCCAAACCACTCTGTCGAAATTATTGTTGTAATTATTGGATTCCTTGCTGAAATGATGCTTTCTCTACTCTTGGATCTTAAGATCATGTCGACTTGCCGCTCTAAGGCAGAAACCTTAGTCGGAATATGCAGAAGGCTGTAATTCTTGGCTGACTGCGTTTGCTTACGGTACATGAACCACGAACCCAATGATCACTTATCCCACTGTGTGGAAAGTGGTCATTGGTTGATAATGCTGTCACCCTTCTGAATGTATCGGGGCTTCGGGTGATAGGGCTCGACCAGATCAACCTTAGGGAAAAATTATTTTGGATCCCCTTCTCTGCATGGTCGGCGACCATGAGAGAGCAGGAATTGGAGCATTTCTCTTTAGGGCAGCTGATAAACTAGATTTAGTTTTCGACACTGAACGAGCTGATCAGAACTCCGCCACCGAGTTGGAACCCGTTCAGCAAGAGGCTCATATAAAAGATGCAGAGATCACCTCACTTCTGCGGCAACACAAGGATAAGCCAATGCATGGGGTCTTCTTCAACAACATTGAAGACCTTGAAGCGCTTGACTTTCGCTTTCCTCAGGTCGAATGGGCTGAAGTCGGAAACTGAAGGGTTCATCATGGCATGCCAGGATGGTATCTTCAACACCTTAGTCTCCCGCAGTCGCGTGATGAGTATAGAGGTTACTGACATAAGGTGCAGGGCTTGCCGCGAGGCGTCCGAAACCTCAATGCACTTGCTGTCAGCATGTCCAGCATATGCGGTCTCTGCCTATATCCATCGACATAATGCAGCCCTAACAGTTCTTTATTACCATCTTCGGCACTCTTACGGTATTGACGAGACACCGGTGTTGCCCTAGGATTCGGGGGAATTTAGATCCGTTGTGGGGAACTAGAACTGCCGAATTCATTGGAACTAATCATTCCCCACCCTCAGGCTACTGCAAGCTAATAAGCCTGATGTAGTCCTTCTCGACCACCAGAACAAGAAAATATTTGTCGTGGAATTCTCAGCTCCTGGCGAGACGACTATCGTCCGAAAAAAAGATGAAAAACGGATCAAATATCGAGATTTTCTCTTCGAACTTCGCAGACTCTATCAAGACCACTCTGTAAAGATAGTTGTTCTGATTATTGGAGTCATTAGTGGAATGATGCTCTCTCGAGTCTTAAAATCATACCGGCCTGCCGCACTAAGGCAGAAATCTTAGCCGGACAGATGCAGAAGGCTGTCATTCTTGGCTCACTGCGCGTGCTCAGGGCACATGATTCTCGGATCCACTCCCCACGATGTGGGGAGTGGTCGTTGGTTGATAATGCTGGCGCGCCCTCTTGAAATTATCGGGGCTTCGGGGGATAGGGCCTGACCAGCGCATATTACGGTTAAAAAAAATAAAAAAATAACGATAATTAGATAATAATTGAACATTAAGTAAACTCGACAGAAACCGAGGTTAATTTGTCCATCTAAATTACACCAAGATAATTTGATGTCAAATGATACAACAATCATAGGTAACTCATTTCTACTGATAACTTGTGTTTAGAAACTAGTTAATTTAAAAATTAAAAGATATGTATTTTTGAGCGGCGATATTAACTCGAGTGAGTTAAGAAACAGGTTGAAGATGGGAGCAGGTATTCAAAACTAATATTGGCTTTTTTTCAGGAAACAGAAATGTGGGGTTACACAAGTGACATAAATCTACTATTGATTTCATCAAAATGATTTTTAATATTTGTGAAAATTTTCTTAGTTTTACACAAAATATGCCTCATCTGCGTGAGTTTCATTTTGTAACTCTCATAATTAATGTTTCAAGAAAAATATAAAAAAATCTGGCCTCGATTTTCAAACTTCGCATCCAAATCATGTTTAGTTTTCATGCATGAGGAAGAAATGAATATCACCATGAAAATATAGCAGTCAAGTTGTTCAATGCTTTCATTATTTTTTTCATGATACTCTCTTTTTCTTCAACAATTTTTCAACCCAGCAGATGATTGAATTAGATGAAGACAGTCTGGTGAAAATCCAACTATCATAAATTTATTCCACATGAAACAAGTAGACTTGACACTTCGAATAATGACCAGGTACACAAGAACCTTTATCCCAGAAATAGTATTTCAGATACTTCTTTATTCTGTAACGAAAACCGAATTAAAAATGTACACACGAAACAATAAGTGGCTTCAAATCTGGGGAACTATAGCGTAAATTAAGGGGGAAATGGCAGATGCTACCCCAATAACTATATTATTGTCACTTTTTTCTTATATGTATATTTTGCCACTTTCACATCGCCTCCGGCAGTATTTGCCACCCCAATTGAAACTTTGAATTCACTCCTATGCAGAGAACGAGCAGGCCATTATATTCATTCAAAGCCATCGATATAGAAATGTTTCAAGTTTCTATTCAAATTATTTCTCAAATTAACTTGAAAACAATCTGTTCAAGCCAGTCTCGACTTACCTACACTGTAGGTTGATGGACTGACACCTATCAGAAAACAACTATTCATCTGGCTCATACCACGAAGGGCGTTGGATTCTATACAACAGGTGTCAATGCATGATTTGTCACAGAAGTATTTCCTGCATATTTATTTATTAGATTGTTATAAGGGTTGATCATTTACAAGTACATTTGCGAAAAACAAATATTTTTTCAAAAAATTTCTACTCAGAATAGTTTGAGAAATGCTTATTTTTGAAGATTTCAAAGAAAGATATTCCATGATTGCATCTACCAATTATTATCTAGGGACCTTTGAAAATGAAAAACTAAAATAGGTTCCAATATCTGAAACCTAAAAAAGAAACTTTTTTATTATTCAAGGCTCAACATATTTCACCTACATACATATATCACTTTCAATTATGTTAATTTTAATAATATTGTTTTAATTTCTTGGACCTTTTACAGGGATTCATATATTTTCTTTACTTACATATGTCCCAACGTATCTTTGAAGGAAAATATCTACTTTTAGATTTATGTTTAAAACAGAAGTTTCAAATTTTTAAAAATAATGGGCTGATATTTGGATTTTTTCTCACCTAATTTCATTCCGTAACTGACAAGATATGCCCCAAGGGCAGGCGACAGTCCCTTCTGAAGACTCTTCAAACCATCTTGTCTAGCTACCTGGTACCCGGCGTGCAAAAAGTTCGTGTATTTTTTTGTTAATTGAGTTTTCTTGCTGATTTCCATGTGATGTTTGACAACTTCCAAAGGATTTGTGAAAAAACCCGCACTCGTAGCTGCTAGTCCACCGATAAGAAATTCCATTGTGGCTATTGGCCGTTGAGTCGAGAATTTTTCTTGAACTTTGGGTCTGTCTTCGGATTTTTTCTGTGCACTGATGAGAACTGTGAGGATTTAAGTGAAACTACATTTTTATAAGATTTTCTGTTAATATCAGTTGAATAAATTTAATTGTTGAAAGGGAAACAGGTGGGGAAAGATAAATAAATGGTGGAAACCGTACGGTGGGAACCTCTAACGCCAGTGATCATTCCGAGCATCTTTACCAAACCATATCTACTGTGTATGATATTGTCATTATAGAATTTGAACAGGTGCAGTTCATTTAGATTTATTGGAATCAATCATATGATGTTGACAAAAAAGGTCACAATATCGTTACTGTAGGTTATTAAAAATTTTCATAATAACACTGTCGGCTTGAGAATAATAACAGGGGCTGTCAGCAGCTGATCTGATCTCCGGCCTTCTCCCACCTTTTTGAATATTTTGTAATTCATTTAAGTTCATTATGATGGGAAATAAAGACCTTTATTATTATTATTATTATTATTATTTTGTAATGGTTGATTCTTGTTTCAATTTTCTTTTAGCATTTGTGATATGTAAAGTAAAGGATATACAGTACAGAATAAAGTTCATATGTACCCTCAAAAACAACTGTCATGTTATTCATGAATGCAAGAAGAAGTATTTTGTTACTTTTACCATTTTCAATTTCTAATCCCGAATATTCAATCTGTAATTGTTATTTTCATATATTTATTTTCAGTAAATATGAATTGAAAAATTTACTCGTCACTCTATAAGTTTTGAAACAGCTAAAATGTCAAACCCTTCTCAAAGTTTTTTTCACATCATACTACTTTCATTCGAAATATATGTTTTCAATTCTTCTCTTTGCAGAATGTAAGTTGAACGATCGATGTAGTTAGTGAACATTTTCAACATTAAAATACAGTTACTAATAACCTAGACAGTTTTGTGAGTCAAGACTGCAATTTTTCTGCTATTTTAGGGAAAAACATTCTTATATATTGGTTGTTTCAAAAGTTTTGTCTGTTTTTAAGACTCTACTTTAAACTGTAATATCTCAGTGAATACTTATTCAATTTATTCGAAATAAGCGCCATTTGAATCAGTGCACTTTTGCCAACGTAACACAAGTCGATCAATTCCTTTAGCTGGAAAATTGCGTGCTCGGGATTCGATGGAGTCGACGATTTTGGTTGCGCAAAAGCAAAGAAGAACAGAACTCGAAACGTGACAGTTTCTGTCCATTGTTCAAATCGTGGGGCACCCACTTCTCGAGTTTTTTTGACCTTTCCAATACGTTTAATACCATCAAAAATCGCATGGGAGCTGACGCCCAGTTCTTCATCAATTCCGCGTACCGTTTGTAATGGGTCAGTTGCCCCCGGGTCCTCAAATCCTCGTCCTGTAGGTCGACAACTTCGGAGCTCATCTTCGAGGCTAAAATCTCCTGAACGAAATTTCGCAAACCAACGTCAAAGAGTGCGTTCATTAACTCTACCATTGCCAAATGCCGAGTTAATTTTTCAGGCTGTTTCGGCAGCGCTATGGTTTAATTTCAATTCGTAGAGAAAAAGTAGCCAAAAATCGCTTAATGATATCATTATAGTAATGAGCTGAAAAGGGGCACGAAATTATAATTTGGAAAAAAATAACAGCATCAATGTATAGAGTACAAAATTCTCTATCGATCAGTACATACCACGACAGAGTAGAATGAATATTTATTGGGATATGAAGCTACAAAAACACATGACATTAAAACGGACAAAATTTCCGGGTCAGTGTATTCAAAAATTTATTATTACCTATAAAAAAACACTTCAAAGTTGACAGTTTAACGAAACCGTTACACGTGTTTCGCTTTACAATAGCATCTTCAGGCGTCACAAGTATTTTTTTTAATAAATTATAATGGATTTTCATCTACTATCGTTCAGTTCTACCATAAAATTATTATTTTTGTCATTATTTAAATTAGAAGATAAAAGCTTCTTGGTTTTCTACTTCTTCATCTTTATACAAAAAAGTGTGGGAAACCTCCGAAGAAAGAAAGCAATTAAGTTCAACATATACTCATAATTATGAATGAACTGACCCGTTACTTGATGAAAATTAATAATGCTATCCATAATAACAAAACATCCACAAAACATTTTTTCATGATTCTAGACGCGTTTTGCTAACACCGTAGCTTCATCGATTTAAATCCTTCGTACAGATGAGTTAATACTCTGCATTCTCCCTCAGAAAATTGAAGCTATTTTACTTATATTTCAATAGAATAGAAAAAACTTCTGAATTATCGCATGTTCATGATCTATGACCCCTTATGACATCGAATGGTGATACTCAATCGCATTTTCTTTTCCAATATTTCATAATAACATTCGTAAATTACTACCAAAGGCTCTCATGCTATCCAATGACGAGGCAGCTGAGTTCTCTCTCACGCACACACACCATTCAACAACAATAATCCCCCGATAACAAACCACTCTACTAAAACATATACTGAGCGCTCAAAACTGAACTCTACGATTTTCATGACCGTATCCTCAGATACTATCTACCGAAGCAGGTTTTTTTAAGCTTACCCTGTTTGTTTGGGTCAAATTCAGTAATTTAAGTTGGATTCCCTTCCTGTTGACAGATTGATCTGATATTTGTTGCATACATTCAGTTTTGATGACAATACAATTCATTAAATTTTGTATCATTTTAAATCCAAGATGGCCGCAGCTACAAAATGGCGGATTACATATTTTTCACATCTACCTCAATATGGGTATCAAATGACAGGGTTTGACTAGTAGAATAGTGGTACACTTGAAAAAGATGCATATTCAAGATGGCCGCAGCTACAAAATGGTGGATTACATATTTTTTCACAACTACCTCAATATGGGTATCAAATGACGGCTTGACTAGTAGAATAGTAATACACTTTGAAAAAGATGCTGATTCAAGATGGTCGCACTTACAAAATGGCGGATTACATATTTTTCACAACTATATTAATATGGATATCAAATGACAGGGCTTGACCAGTAGAATAGTAGTACACTATGAAAAAGATGCATATTCAAGATGGCCGCAGCTACAAAATGGTGGATTACATATTTTTTCACAACTACCTCAATATGGGTATGACAGGACTTGACTAGTACAATAGTAGTACACTAGTAAATGCAAATCCAATATAATCTATACAAAGAACTTTATGAAGTCAGTATCGGGATACAAGCATGTATCTTCCACTCAAGTCAAGATTTTGTATCGTGTCGAGGACTGTGTGGCGTTAGAGTGGCTAAAGATGATACTACGTTAGCGATACACCCCCCAAGTTAGGGTAAAAGGTCAAAACGTGCCGAGAACTGTGCGGCATTAGGGTAGATGAAAATTAGAAACTAAATACTTGAAAATTTAATTAGTAAAAAAATGTTATGTTAAACGGTTTTATTGAAAATAATAATAATAATAATGTGGTATTGATCAGATACAAAAAAAATTAAATGGTTGGGCGTAGTTTTTACATATTTACTCAGTTTACGCTACGCCCAACGATTATGTTATTTTTTATCTGATCAATACCGTAGATTGCTGAGGAGAGTGGTGTGGTGACTGCTACCTAGGACCTACCTTATTTTTTAGTTTTCAGTACATTATATACATAATCATTATTTTTCTTAATAAGTCCCTTCAACATACATTTTTTTAAATTATTTTATTACAAAAATGAGTTGTATCCTACCAACTTCTTTGAATATCCATTTTGACGGAGATGCCCCTTGCTATATCGTATATCTTATTAATTAAGGCTTTCCATATGGTGGCAAAGACTAAATACTAGACTAATCAACTTTTTAATGAACGTCATCTTGGTAAATGATTGTAATAAAAAATTAGAAAAGGTTGCCTGTGAGTTGGATTTTGATAAAAATATCTTTTTCACTTGTTGGTACTCTTCCATTTCACTTTTAGGAATTCCAAATCACTTTGGTATTACTTCTCCATTGTGAATTTTATGAATTATCTTGTGCTTTCGTGATGTTGGAAAAAGGAATCTATTTCCACTTATTTATGTTTTCATACCGTACACGTATTCGCAACCAGACGTGAGGTATTTTATGGGACCCTTCAATAATCAAGAGCTTCGACCACTTATGTCTATGGTGGTTATCCTTCTCACTGTGTGGAAATTGAAAGTAGCAGTTGAAACAGGTACATAATTTTTGAAGTGTACTTTCTACCTAAAGACGACTTCACATAGCAAGGTGAAGCACTGATGAAATCGATATCTTTACTGGTTATAACCATCAAATGGGGCCTCGCGTCTGGTTAATGTATGTGGGCGACATATTTGTTGGGACCACGAAAAAGCGGAGCTAGATTTCTTTTTGGAACATCTCAACAGCTTCAGTCGATCCACAAAATTTACAATTGAAAAAAAATTCCACAATTACTAGCAGTTTTTAGATATGATGTTAAGAGGACTAGCAACAAATGGAAAACATCTGTTTATCGGAAGTTCACACGAGATGATACCAAAATTTTGAAACTAATCATCATTCATCTATAAACAGTGGAATCGTTAAACGCTGATTGATCGAATAAGCAAAAAGGAACTAAACACAAAAGAAATCTCAGGCATATTGAATTTTCCAGCAAGATGTTAGACCATTGGCTAAAAGATTACAGAAGATCGACAAAGAGGAAAAGCACATGTAAAAGAATCATCAGATACGTGTCTCAGTTAAATCATATTTTTGCTATTTAGATGTGTTTACTCAAGAAGTCTCTTGAGAAATGACTCATTTTAAACGATTTAAAATCGTCTCTCGAGTGTTCATTCCAAAAAAGAAGTAAATTCAATCAATCTGAAATGCAAAACCGTTTGTTTTTGGTCTCATTCAAAGGAACAAACAAGAACCAAACACAGTATTTATATTAAGAGGTGAGTAAATAATTTAGGAACATAACTGTGTTTGATAAAACACGAAGGTTTTTCCATTTTTCAATAAATATGTGAATGAGCAAGAATTTGGATGTTTTTGAGTGTTCTTGTATGAGTTCTTGAGTGAGGAAATTATTCATTTTCCGAAATGTTTTTGGCGATGCAGTCAGTTAGGAGAGTACGAAGAAACTAGCAAATAATCAGTTTATAACATTTTGTGATTCTTTCAAGCCTATACAATATATCGTTATTATAAACTGGTATCGAATTGCTATAAGTTAATATTTTTCTGACGATTTTAAATGGTTTTGGCAGTCACTTCTTCGAAAGTCTCGTTTTCCCATATATTCCTACTTCAACAACAGTTGATGTGTTGGAAGTTGATGGTGAGTAGATCAAATGTTGAACAGAAATTGGAATTTCTCTATCTCAGCTAGCATTTTCAGGATGTTGTGTTACACCTTGAGCTAAATAATACTCTTATTAATAATATAAAGAAATACAACGAAAAATTATATTGCCCAGACTTCAACGGGATAAGTCAGATATTTTGCTTATAAGTTGTCCTCTATCTGGTATCATAGTCGGAAATACAGTTGCCATTTATCGAATATTGATTGGAGAAAAATTATTATATTTTTTGAAGATTACACAGATTCAGTTTATTCTTGGTTAGTATCAAAATCTGTTTCGAATGATTTGTCTCACATGATACATACTATTCTTATGGTTGTCTGCGTCGTTTTTCTATATGAAGGTCGAATAGGTGTAGAATTTTCCTGATGGTTAATTATAGTAACTAAATAGTCGGATTTTTACCTTCTCAGTCATCTGATTATGCATATGAGCAGCATGAGACACATTTGTGTCTCTGCCTGAACATCAGCTACCAATTAACATCTTTACCGACGACACGAAGATTTATAAATTGATGGATGTAGCTGTTACTACGTGGTAAGAGATCATCATGAAAAATGAGAAATTGAAATTTTCTATGTTTTTACCACTTTTATTTGTAATTAAACTTATATATTGGTGTCATCTGAATATCTAATAAAGCTGGCAGAAGATCCTAAATTATCTATATCATTGGTATAGAATCAAAATAAAATTGGCCCCAAAACAGAGCCATGGGGAACGCCCATAGAGATATTTTGATATGCAGATTAAGTGGAAGATATACTAACATACTGTTTTCTGTGTGTCAAGAAACTCTGTATCCAGTCGAGTGAAACTCCAAGAACACCATATCTGTGTGCAGGAGCACATCATGCTGAACGCAGTCAAATGCCCTGCTGAGATCACAGAAGATCCCAAAAGGGCACTCGCACAATTCGATTGAGTCGAATAATTTTTCATGAAATGACAACGCACTCTGAGTTGAGCGTCCAGGCAGGAAACCATGCTGGTAACCTGAAAAGACGCTATGACTCAATGCAAAATTCATAAGTGTTTGAAGATAAGAATATTCAAAAACCTTAGAAAAGCAGGATGTGACAGTAATGGGCCTATAATTTTCAAGATATGCTGGATTTTGCTTTTTGTATATTGGGATGACTTTGCCGATTTTCAATAAAGATGGAGAATATCCAAAAGTTAAAGAAAGATTGACAAGATAAGTAGAAGGTGAAATAGTGTGACGTAACACCTTCTTTAAAATAAAAGAAGGAATCTCATCTGGGCCCGACGAGGCTTTATTCTTCAGTTTATTCGACATCAGTTGTAATAATTCAGG
>WOGR01002061.1:0-18272 GCA_015342045.1 Leptinotarsa lineolata | reverse complement strand
TATTTTTGAAAACTTTGCCACCCTGTATCTCAAAAGTTAAGGCGTTTAGGACATACGTCCATAGGAAGTTTTTTTCTTAAAATGGGTCTAAGAATTATCTCCTTAAATATTAGCATGTGTTTAAGGAACACCCTGTATATTAGTATATACACATACTCTTGTTGTTATCATATCATTATTTAATATCTTTTTCCATTTATATTTTTATACACACTGTATCATATCGTATGATGTGCATTGTCATATTCATTATATTGCATTATGGTATTGTTCATGGATCATGTATTTTTATTATTATTATCTACATTCATCATAGTTTATACTCTGACATTCTACATTTTTACATTATATATTCTACATCTTACATATAGATATAGACCTACATATTGATACAGATCTAACCAAATTCTTACATTTCACATCTAACATTTTATATTTTATAATTAATTTTCATTACATGTTATATTCTCCGCGAAACAAGTGCTTGCACTTATCGCAGCAGTTCCTTATTCACTTTCACCATGTACTCATTATTGTATTTGAAATATTGTAGTGAATAAAATTATAAGTTATACTAGTTGTTTCATATGTGCATGTAATTCATTTTCTTTCATATACGGGTTTGAATAATTTTTGTGTTATCCTTTCTTTCCTTAAAACGATGAATCAGTTATTAAATACACATCGCCTGAGGCTTTTGATTTCAAATTTCTATCAACTGATCCTGAATGTATTAGCATCTCTAAACATGTGTTCTATTTTCTGGATCGTAAAGTTCACTCGCTTCCATTAAAACTTCGATAATAACAAAACAGAATTAGAAAACGTGAATAATCTTATAATATCTGAGAGCTGAATGTTAACATTTTCAGGCACGATTTGCGGACTGCATGTGTACAGAAATTCGCAAAATCACTCATTTTCAGGTCAAAAAACGTGATCCTTGATCTTTGATCTTAATAGGTTGCGGTTCATTCATACAGGTGTTTATCGAACATTTATTTGAAATGAGAATTCCTAAACTCTAGAAAAATGGGTAGCAAATATTGTTTTTGGCTATAGGCGATGCAGCTAAGTGCAAAACTAGGTTGATGAAAACCGGAAACAACACATACGCATGGATTCAACAACAGGAGCATACCACCATTTGTGGTTCTAGTTAGGAGACCTAGAATTTCCAGGATATTCCCAAAATTACCACAGCAACAGCTTCCTGCGTGACATTGGGGTCCAGGATATAAATATAAAAAATGTTACATCGAGTATGAATGACTTAAATAAAAAAAGAGGAGAATTCATGGAATTCACTCCAGTTCCCTATCTGGAACCACAAATGTACTGTAGACTCCTGTAGTTGAATCCGTGCGTATCTGTTTGTTTCCTGTTTTCGGCAACCAAGTGTTGCCCATTTTTGCACCTGGCTGCACCGCTCTGATGAAGCCAACAGACAGAATCACGTGTTCGCGGTTTGCCCACTTTTTTGTAGAGTGCTGTTCCATGAATTCTCATCTTTTTTATCTAAATTATGCACACTCGATAAAACCATTTTTTCTATTCATAAAATTATTATAGTAATTTTAGAGAAACAGTGAAATGTGAAACGGCTAGCACACATAAATGCACAAAATCAAAAGTAGTTAGACATATTGAGAAGAGAATACATTTATAAAATTTCTAGAATGAATACTTCGGACTTTTGTTTTGGTTTTTGTTTTTAATAGTTCAATTTTTCTTTAATTGTATTTTATTTCACTGTAAAATCATTTCAGGAATTTTTTGCTTAATATATTTATTATTTTCAGCAATTTTTTATTTTCAAGTGTATTGGTTATTTCAGGGATTTCAAATCATCTTATACAATATTAGACAATGGAAGTCCGAAGTGATGAAATTTACCTCGAAACATTGTCAATCACCTTCAAACAATACTAATCACTGTTGTCAATTACCACCTTATAAAGAAGAAACAAACTTAGCAAAATTTAGAGAACTGAGAGGACGCAAAATACCCAAAAAATGAAATTAAAGAAAAAATGAGTAAATGTTATTCATATGATTTGAATCCGTTTTGTCATTCAAGCATTATTCAGCCTGTGCAAAAGTTATTTCGAGAAAAAGCCTTTTTGCAGCATTGCTTTCCTTCAATGGAATGGAAGTATCAATCGTTTGAGGCGCATCTATTTGGAATGGATCACCAATTGACCCTATGAGATGTTATATGTTTTTTCGAAGTTCGACCTAATCGATGTTTCTCAACTTATCAACTTAGACAGCCAACAATCAGAAAGATAGAGAGTCTCTCACTTTCTCTACCCCCCACTCTCTCCCTCTATATGTTCGAGCTTTTGGAAGTTTAATAGATTGTTAGCATCAGAGATGCTACAATGATGAATGCTGATGATGGAAACAAACAATTTATCAAATTTCCGGAAGCTTGGAGAAACTGTAAAGAGTACTTCTTCATTAAGAAGTTAATGTGACTTGAAGTCAAGGCCTCAATTTGCCTACTCCCCAGGTCTTGTCACGAGTTCTCAGTAAGGTCTCTATCTGCCTACTTCTTAGATTGAACTGAGGTATCGTACACCCCGCGTATGCAGTCTCCCAAAAATATACAAACCCAATGTTCCTCTTCGCCCCATTGTTAGTGCTTCCGATTCTCCACAACAAAACCTTGCTAAACACCTTACAAATACTCTTCAACCCCATGCAGAACAGTCCTCGTCATGCGTACTAAATTCATTTCACTTCAACGAAATCCTCAAAAACCTCAATATTCAACATAATGACATCCTTGTAAGTTCCGACGTAGTCTCTCTATTCACAAATATCACGTTCGACCACAAACCCTATACTGGTTCAGGTACATAGATGACGTTCCCGTCATATGGCCCAACGGCTCCGAAACACTCCATAACTTCCTTAACCATTTCAACGACCTCCACCCAAAGTTAAAGTTCATATGAAAGTTTAAACCAATAACTTTCTTCCATTCCTAGATGTCCTCATCACAAAATCCAATAACTCCTTCACCCACACCTATAGGAAACCAACACACACACAAACAGATACCGCAACGCAAACTCCCACCATCACCCAGCATAAACCAATTCCGTTTTTAAATTTTCTCCTCTACAGATCTATCAACCTCACAGACCTCCACAATAAACCACAAGAGCTGGGCTCAACTCAAATCAGCCCTTCTTCAAAATGGAATTACAGACCACCAAATTGACAGATCTATCTGTCGTCAACAAACTTCTCCATCCAATCTCAGATATCCAAAATTCAACAACGTTCTCCACAAAGCTTTCCTTCCCTACATTGAAGGTGTTACTGACAAAATTGGACGAATTCTCAAAAAACAGGATATAAAAACGATTTTTACCGCCAACAATCAAATTTCCACGTTCCCCCGTTTCCCCAAGGATATAATTATCAATGATTCCCAGGGTGTATATGAAATTCCATATTCCGATTGCCATAGAACATATGTAGGCCAGACCAACAGACGTGTGACAAGTAGAATATACGAACATCAACTTGCTATCCGAAAGTCAGACCCATCTTCAGCCCTGTACAAACATCTTCAAGAGACAGGACACAATATAGACTTTGCGAACATCGCCACAGCGAAAACACTACAAGCTTGGATGATTTGCGATGACATCGAAATCGAGAAGTGAACTTCCTGCCTAAACAAACGTGACGACGGTCAAAGACTTTCAACTACTTGAAAACCCCTCACATCCCGATATCTACCCCTAACAAGACGTCTGTTTATGGTAATCACCCACACCCCACCTCCACATTTCAACTTTAGTGGCGCCAGCCGATATAAGTACCGCCGAGCGGCCTTCGATACCTCCCCAGACAGCCTGAGACCTTAGTGAGAACTCGTGACGATACCTGGAGAGTAGGTAGATTGAGGCCCCGGCGTCAAGTCACATCAACTTCTTGGAAATAGCTCCAAAATCGGAGTCGAAACGTCGAACACTAAACTCCGGATGCGGTTACAATATATTTACTGTAATATTTCTGTGTATACAGGAAGTTGTCACGCTTTAAAATCGTTATAGCCCTCAAGAATAATAGGTATCCAATGAAACAGGATAGCTTTATTGGTGAGATTGACTGAGTGGAGTAAATGATATTGAACCGTGTATTCTGTCAGCGTTGATGACTATTGAATCAAAGAAGAAAAATGCCTTGAAAAGGGGTATCAACTTTACTTCACTTTCTTGAAAAGATTTTTCACAATATAACGTACAACTGGCTAACAAATCCCCAAATAGAGATGATGCATACAGAAAAGGGATGTTGACGAAAACGGCTTCATGTTGAGTCACAAATAAAAAAACAACATCACAGGAACATGAAAATTCTTTAGCTGTTCCATAATACATCTTCAGAATTGATTATCCAGGCGCCGAAAAGAAGAGGTCTCAACAAAACAAGCTTCAATAAAACGTATGTTTAGGGTATATACTCCATGCTAGTAGGAAAACAGGGGGGAACTGCTGTCGTACGGGTAGAAAGGGCCATGTTTGAGGAGGAGATTTGTCTCCACTGTTATAGACACTTTTAATCAACCCCGCCTTTTGAAACAAAACACATCTAAAGTACTAGTTTAAGCAGACGACTTGAACCAGCAAGCCCAGGGCAAATATAATAAAATAGTATCAGCATGCAGAGGGCCTTCAACTTCATATCAAGATTACCCCAGAAAGAAGGGCTTCAATAGTATTCACCAAAGGGCCATGATGAATATCTAGAAATAAATCAATACACATCTGTCTTCCGGGTGAAAATGTAAGCAATCCTGTAATGCGCAAGTAGTATAAATACAGACAGTCAGGCTGCACTTAGGGTACTGATGAACCCAAAAGTGTCATCGAGACTGGTCTGAAAATGACATGAAGGACCACGCGATCGAAACCACTTTGACTCTGTACTGGGTTCCAGGACATTCAGGAAGCATATCTAGTGTATGCTAGATACGGATCGTCAAATTCATATAACTCCATAATTAGTAGTAAGGTACCAAAACTGATGATATGAGACCAGATACGGAAATAGGTCAATGGTAAATACAAAGAATAGTGGGAAAATATATCTTGGAGGGTCCTTTTATGAGGGAAAACTATTATAAAGGTACTGATTCAACCAAAAAAGATGGCTCAGATTACTTACAGGGATCTTTCATAAATTGAAGCACAAGTTACAAACAAATACTTCAACAACAAAAATGTTTTGAAAGGTTTTGAAAGGTCGATAGTGTACCTTTTTGATATTTGCAGATGATCCTTATTCAACTCGCGCTTTTCAATTTCTCATAATTTTTGGTACTCCCTTTGAAATTATTTTGTGTATTTAAAATTTTATGTTTGCAAAACTAATATTCCCCAACACCCGTTAAATGAAATTATTGATCCAACTGGGTTCCGGTGTAATCGGCACTGCTTCAGTAACTTCACCATAGTCAAGATATGTCCATGAAATTACGAACTCGTGATTATTCTATTGATAACGAATACCAATTATATGACCAAGCAGGGTCTCTTTCGCTTCTTGTTCCCAGGAAAGGCGCTCAACTCTCACATTTGTGTGGGCACAACAAGATATTTACATAAGAAACATGCGTGCTCAAAAGACGTAAATTTGCGACAAATTATTGTTGCTTTTTTGCCAATTCGCTACAGTGTAATGTGTAGTATCCACATATTTTAGGGCGATATACATTGTAAAGATTTGAATATTTGCTACGAGGAATACTTCATAATTATCTAAGTAATATAACAAAAATTAAACGTTTTTTACATGGGTATGCAAAATAAAAAATTCATTTAAAATTGAATGTCTGCTGAATGCATAGAAATTGAAAGGACAAGTACATTTTTAAATAAGTTATTACTCTATTAACAATAACAAATAATGCATTATATAACATCAACTAACAATCTTTATAAATTACCTACCATTTGCAATGGTAAAACTGTAAGTGGTGTTAACATGAATCAACTTCAAAAACAGTGAGTCACAGCATTCAAATATTCTTGAAATTGAGAAAGTCTTAAATTTTTATGCTGTTTTTGGGAGCCGTCTGGCTTGTCCGTTTCTTTAAGTCTCCGGAAAACACTGGACCTTTGCGTTTAGTTAGTTAGGGAAGCTATAGATTACGCTGTAGACGACCCCTCTTGATATAGAAGGCCCAGACACTCTGTCGAATGAGGCCCTCATATCCTCCGTTAAAGGGTGAACATTGTCTTCATCCATTCCACCCCAGCCAGGTAGGGGTAACATCGTGAAGGGCGGCCCAGATGTCCGTCAGGACCATCTCCCCGCCAATCCCCCCAGCTCAGTCCACATCCCCCACTTGTCCTTCCGACAAGTTTTAGTTGAAAGGGTAAGGGAGCTTGGCTCCAGCCCGAATGATACGAAGATGAACGTGACCTTTGCGTTTTCCCCTTTTCTTCCATTCCAAATTGTTTTCCCTGTACTGATTTGTAGAAGTCCAATGAACACCAGATATAGATTAAAACAGAAACTCCTTTATTTATTATTATCTTAATTTAAATTCTCAATTATCTTTCTCGTCAGGCGATGATATTGACCACAGAAAATGACGTGTGTTATAAAAAACAGAACTAGTTATCAAAACGTCTTTCGTATTTTACTTCTATAGTCCCCATAACGGACCCCTGCTTCATGTTTGGCAATTCAGACCCATTATTTATTGATCCAGATACAGTGTTCAGAATAAGTAAATCAGTTAATTCGGACTTCTGTCTTCCCGTGTGTCGTACTAACTCAAATGGAAAAGCTAGTTTTCCGATTCATTTTCAAATATTTTATATCATTTGATTTCTACACGAGTGGTAGAAAAGTGTCAGACATTTGTCGTGATAGTTATATAGAAAATAAATATTCTGTTATCACCGAAACTACTGAAATCATTAAAAATGATTATACAATCAATTCTGTTCGTTTCGAAAACAATTTTCTTCAAAAAGATTCGAATACAAGTATAAACAGTAGAAGGATATATTTTAGACAAAGACAGAAGCGTTGACTAGGTTTATAAAAATCACGATTCAACTTTAGAGAGATTTTCAACGGTTGAAAAATGGACTATTACAGTGGAAATATGTGGGTATTTTATTAAATTTCGGTTCTTTGCATGATGTAAATACATGTAGCAAGTACACCAAAGATGCCCAATTTAACTGTTTTTATGTTGTTGGAAATGAATAACCAATAACGCTAATATTACTAAACCAACCGGTTATAACAAAGAAAGTGACAGAAAAATTTTACTGAGATATATCGAGTTTAAAAACTAGAAACTACTTAGAAAAACGTAACTTTTATTTCTGACTGGATTTTTTTTGGTTCCTGAGAGAAAGAGAGAGATATTTTTTATTGCTTCCTCAAGAAGCAATTTTTTCGTTGAAAAGAACAAAATGTTTCAAAAATTCCTGGTTATTTCACGAAAATTCTGGTTTTATGATTTGAGACCAACGGGTGGTGTGTTATATTTTATAATCAAAAATTGTATGAGTTTTCTGATGGAAAATGTTTTTCACGATATATGTTGAAACAAGACCTCCTAGTAGAAAAGTTGAATATAAAATTTTTGTTTTCATTCCTATAGTACGTGGGCATATTTGAAGACTGACTTCAAATCAAATTATCTAAATGAACAATTCGTTCAGGCCAGACTCAAGTCACATTCTTATAGTACGTGGGCATACTTGAAAACTGGCTTTAAATCAAATTATCTAAATGAACAATTCGTTCAGGCTAGTTTCAACTCACCTACACACTAGGTTTAAGGACTGAAACCTCTCGATACTAGCGAAAGAGAGAGAGCAGAAATTCTCAAACCTCTTCCTAGATTTGACAAGCTGTACGTGGGCATACTTGAAGACTGGCTTTAAATCAAATTATCCAAATGAACAATTCGTTCAGGCCAGTCTCAACTTTTATTCTTATAGTACGTGGCCATACTTGAAGACTGGCTTTAAATCAAATTATCTAAATGAACGGTTCGTTCAGGCCAGTCTCAACTCACCTATAGGTTTATGGACTGACACCTATCAGAAAACTTCTCCCCTGGCTAATACCACAAAGGGCGTTGGATAATATACGACAGGTGTTTGTGCAGGATTCTTCACAGAAGTAATTCCTGCATATGCTGTTGGCGATACAACTTCCGGAATCGATTTTTAATTATTGGAACACACTTGCAGACCGGTTTTGGGCTGGTTAGCCACTCGTCAGTGCAAGGTAGTGTCTATCATCAACCTAGTGTCGATGATTTCCGATAATTAAAAATCGAATTCCTTTCAGAGTATCTTTCCTCTAGGCAGATGCGAACGTCCAACAACATCGTCCCATCGCATCGTCTGAACTAATTGTTTATTTAGATAGTTTGGGGTAAAACTTTTGTATTCATCATATTTCCATAAAACCTAAAATGTTTTGAAGATGATCGAGAGAACTGATTTTGTTTTCCAATGTTTTTCTCCAACAAAAGTTCCTTTTTGAAAACCTTTTTGTATTCTATAACAGACGCATTTTTGTTGAATTATTTTAAACGGTGTTAATGAAAACTAACGAAAATATTTCTAGGAAAATACGAAAAAAGGATAATAGGATAACTGAAAAAACTCAATCACTCAAAATATTTTGTCACTACTGATTTTGAAGAAAAACTGTGGGGCGTTTTAAGTTCAACATTAAAATTAATACGTTAAAATAACGAAGTTTTGTGAGAAACAAATAATATTTGTAGATAAAATTGAAACGAAAACATGTTTTTCTCGAAAAATTTCAATTAGTATGAAAATAGAGTTTCCATGACTTCAACTTATTTTTCCCGTAATGAGCACAGTATTGTCTTTCCTCAATAACAATTTTTATGTTATTGTTAATTTCTTTCTTTTCAAAACTAATTCGAGAGTATATCGTCTTCTAAATAACTGTAACGAAGCAAACACAAAACAATTTACTATTCTTTTATTAATCTCCCCAACCGTTCGCTATATTATGTGAATATTACATCACACTTCCTAACTCGCTCTTTAAACAAAACTAAGTAGTTGTAGCGAGTCTATAAAAGCCAGTCATGTAGTTGTTGATCTTGGATTAAAATTTTCACGATGCCAAATTGGGAGTAATCGAGTTTTTATGTGGCACTCATTTAAATACTATTAATTAAACACAGCCCACAGTATTGGATGACATAATGCACTATAAAAAATACTACGCGAGTTATGGGGGCAATAACAGATACGGAATGTTTGATATGAATGGGTCATTCAACATTATCGGCGAATTCATACACCTTGTTAACCGAACAGGTGTACGAAAGGAATTTGAATGTCGTGAACCCAGACTCATTATTTTTATCTGACTTCGAAATGAAATCGACTCGAAACATCTGAATTTGCACAACTTTTACGTTTGGTTCATCATCAGCAATGAAGGGATCAGATAAGGGAAAACATCTTCGCACGATCTTTAGGAAATTGGATGAAATTTTGTGTTTATTTTGTGGAAATTCATATTGAATATAGAATAGGTAAGGAAAATAACTTTTGTCTGAATTTTACTAAAATTCTTCTTTGTTACGACCGGTTTCGGTTCACTAAAACATTTTGTTACGATCGGTTTCGGTTTACTAAACCATTTTATTTGTTACAACTGGTTTCAGTTTACTAAACCATTCTCAAGTTTACTTGAGAATGGTTTAGTAGTAGGTTAGTAGTAGGTTTATCAAACCATTCTCAAGTAAACTTGAGAATGGTTTGATAAACCGAAACCTGTCGTGATAAATAAAACTCTGAATAGAAATTGGACAAAAGTTATTATCTTTATCCTATACTCCATTTCCTCATTGAGAATATTGGAGGTATTGATTTTGGAACCTTTAATTTTTTAAAGAATAATGAATTCATCCTATATTCTGGTGATGAGAATAATCTAGCTTCTTCTTCATATTTCCAAATAGGTACATTCTCACTTTCCGAAAGATGAGCTCCAATTGCAATTTTTCAACAGGGAGTCAGTATTTCCTGATTAAATTTCAAAGAATACACCATTCTCTTGAGATATTTTTTTGTGCGATCAATAAAAATTTTGTCTATATTGCTTTGGGTGCAGAATTTACTAAGAAATATTTTCAAAGATCCCAGTAATGCAAATAATCAAACATTAATTAACAAAATATAAAAAAATATTTCAAGATTTGAAAAAAACTTGTTCAATGAAGATTTGATTACAGAAATATCCTTTTCATTTCCCATCTCACTAGAGATATGATGATTCAAAAAAACCAAAGACAAGGTTCCGAATAGAAAAATCATCTCATTTGCCGATAATTTCATTTTTAATCTGATATTAATCAATAGATAAAAAAATCAAGGAGGCCGGTTCACATATCAAAATATCGTTGTGGAGATTCTTGAAGTCTAGACACAACCTCGTTCATTCCAGAGATAGAGTCAGAGGTACTTGCAACAAAATTACCTCAGGAACATTCCAAAATATGAGACATGAATTTGTAAAAAGACAGTTGTTGTCAGAAAGTGAATAGAGAACATTTTGAATGATTTTTTATTGACATTATGATACTTATCATTTGTCTATGAAATCCTAAAATAGAGAACCAGTATTCGATAGACCTATTGAATACCTATTGAATGAGATCCCAGAATTCCTTTTCCATTTGAAGAGAGATGATAGCGTCCTTTCAGAGTGACGTGATGAGTGAAGTGACACTTTTGATTTTTTGATATTTATTTAATGTACCCAACAGTAAAATTCGTCAAAAACTAATTGATTAAAAGTTTAACCCACTAGTAAGCCATTGACAGCATTCACCAAGAGATTCGAAACCAAGGGCCTAGGATCTCTAAAGCTATACTGGATGCTAGCGATACCTGAGTATCCTCGAAAAAGCTGATAAGTGTACCAGACCAGATCAGAAGTGAGTCTGTGAGAAACGTGGAGAGTATTGGGAAAGCATCCCCGATAACACACACCGGAAACCTTTATATAAAGGGACCTTCTGAGAAGAGAGCTGAAGAACCGATTCAACAAAACAGTGATCGGCCCAGAAAAACTGCAGGACTACTCACGGAACACTGTTAATTGAGACAACTGAACACAATACGGCTGTACAATGGAGACCTCTGCAGGAAATGCAACAAAGAGTCAGTACCTCACATCTGTGAGGTACTGGCCCGATATTCCCATTGCTAAATTCAGATATAGAGTCCCTGGTGACTTCTGTATCTGTAGAGTAGGAATGGGAGTGTAGGCCCACAGCACTTAGGCCATGTACAATGGATCACATACCCATTGTATATCCTGCCAAGGAGTTGTCCTCCTCGGTCATCGTCCATCCTGTCCTTTCCAGGCAGTTGGACAGGTCACTAGGAGACGTCTGCTCAATATCGACAGGTGTAGGCCAAGACTCGCCGAGCACACACTCTCTTATTGACGATAGCTCCGGATACTCGTATAAGACATGCCTAACAGTTTCATCTTCCTGTTCACACATCCTGCATAGAGTTGTGTCCATCAGCCTCAAAGAATGGAGGTTTTTCCTCAGTTGACAGTGGCCAGTCAGAAATCCTACTGTTAAACGTAGGTTTTTCCTGGTCATCGGCGCCAGCTTCCCAAGGTCATCTAGAGTGATCCTGGCAAGACTGCATCCTTCGATTTCATCGCATCTCTTTAGGGATTGAGCATGGGTGTGACGTTTGACTAGTTCCGCAATTGACGAAGTCATCAAGCCGTAGGTATCACTGGGTCCTAAAGGACTACGCACAAATCTTATGGAAAATGGCTTAAGGTGGCTGTACCATGAATATGTGTCACACAGTGTATCAATTGAATCATCTTCTATATAACCATATCCATATCCATTGACTAACTCTCTCACAATCTATTGTTTTCATAATGTTATAAAAATTATTTTTTCATTTCTCGGATTATGGCTTTATACGTCACCCTGTATGGTCTGTAATTATTGGCAAACGGTGCTGTGAAGACACAAAAAAGAATTGCTGAAGCGCATGCTACAATTTCCGAGAAGCATGAAGTTGCAAAATAACACGGCCTGTTTCTTCCGTTTTACTACCAAATTTCCCATTTTTGCAGACTTTGAGTAATTTTTTTCTCAAAAACTTTCATTATTTTTCGTTGTGCCCGTGGAGACTTTTGATGAGGACATTGGAAAATCAGCAGAATTCACCGAAAGCCATTTTCCATAAGGTTTGTGCGTGGTCCATTCTTAGTCCAACCGCTTTCCTGGCTAAAGAATCGGCAATGCGATGACCTTTATTCCTATCGCGCCCTTTCCCCCCTCAGGATAATATTATCATCTACCGAGGCGTTGTCTAAGTCTTGATGGCACTCTAGTACTAACACTGAGGTAACACGTTGTCTGTTCAAGGCTGATAGGGCTTGTCTACTATCAGTGCAGATTATTATGTTTTTGCCAGAAATTCCTTTCCTTGTTATCTCTTTTGTGGCGGTTGAGATACCAGCCAGTTCTGTTTGAACCTCGCTGGTATTTTTTCCTTTCCCCGTTTAATGTTTAGGTTTAGTGATCTGGAGTACATTCCACATTCTGGGCCTTCTTTGGTTTTTGAGCCATCTGACCCTGGTGACTTTATCTGTGGCACATAATCTGAAGCTAAATGCAAGTAAGTTTAGTGTATTGCATGTTCGTTAATTGATATAGTTTTTGGATGGGAACAATTCCAGTAAAGAATGAAGCAAAAAATACAGTACTTGGTTAGACGTTGACTTGCGGTTCACAAAACATGTCAATTATATTATATACAGGGCTATTGAATTCTTTTCTGTACATAGGTATCTCCTAAACGATAAGAGATAGAGTATCGGTTAATTTGTGGCAAAGTTGTGTGTTTTAGAGACCTCTTCAATGATGTGGAAAAATCGAATATAGCTCTTTTGGTTCTGGAGATATACAGGAAAAATAAAAAAATCCCAAATTATTTTTTTGCCTGTACCTTCTTTATTGGCAGACATATTAAAAATCTATCCACATTTTGCTATTGGCACTTGATGTGGGTTATCAGAATATATCCATGAGTTTTTTATACAGAGTGTCATTTGACTTGGGCAACCCCCATCTCTGAATTTTTAAATACGGACCTGTATTTTTTGTTGTAGTTTTTGGATCGTCGATGTTCACTTCTTACTGAAAAATTAAATTCAATTTTATATTTTGGGATGTTTTGGTAATATTTTACTATAATTGAGTGAATTATTCCCTTTTAAATTACGGCCCTGGAAATTGGTTGACTGATTCAAATAAAAACACAATAGCAACTTTCACGTCTTCTTATGTACCATAGAGTTTTTCGAGAGTTTTTTTTTTTCATTTTTAGGTGACTATTCATACTTTTTCACATTTCCATTGCTCTGTGCGTTTTCTACAATGAACTTCGAATAGAAAAACCTTTTATGTTTATCTGAAACAAATCTACAACAGAAATATATTATATATGTTTTGATAAGCAGAAAAAGAAATGGATAGCAAATAGTGGGCCAATAAAGTGCCCTGCAAGATCACCAGATCTCACTATTTTGGACTATTCTATTATATGGGGGACATTGCAACATAGGATTTACGCTGGCAGAGAGATAGAAAACGTGGAAGACTTGAGATTGAGAATTTTGAATCTTTTCGAAACAATACAGTAAAGGAGTGTATTAAGGGCAATAAATAATATGAAAAACAAGTTCAAAAATGTCTAAAAATTGAAGGAAACCAATTCGAACATTTATTGTGCCATTAATTTTATTGTGTATATAAATTACTCCATTTCAATTTTCATTACAATCATAGTGTTCGTTTCGGTTATTATTATTACTATCATTTCTTTTTCTCCTTATTAAAACACATATACTATATTTCTGTTGTAGATATGTTTCAGAGACATGAAAGCATTTTTATTTAAATGTTTTTATTTAACTCAGTCATCTAATTTACAGGGCCGTAATTTAAAAGGGAATAATTCACCCAATTATAATAATATATTACCGAAACTGTACAAATTAGTACAGAGAAGAATATTGTTGGAATGGATGTCATGAAAAAGTAGGGAGAAAACGCAACAAGCCCTTGAAGCTGCTTCAATGGCGGAGAAGTCATTTTTGTTTTTGTTAAGTGTTTTCTCTTTCATCATATTCGTAATCATCAAAGGAATTGGTCTCACATTACCCTAGTCTGATATTATCCTAATAATTCCTACAACTGGCACCCAAGTTTGGTGCCAGTTGTAGGAGTTTGTTATTTTGTTTGGAAATACTATTTTTTGAAGTAGTCAAAGATTCAGACTTTTGAATGAATATAGTGTGAAAAACACTTTTTCTTCAGAATACCGGGGTTAAATCATTTCGCATGATTTAAAGATATACAAACAGGGAAAGGAAACATGTTGATCATCAACTTTTGTTATATTGATGATACTATGCCATGAATCCTAATTATAATACTTTTCCAATACTCATTTTTGACATCTGGATGGAAAGTTTCCTTTACAATTTCACTGATTCCGTCTAAACTCTTTTAGTATAATGAAATAAGATATACTCACCATTCCATTACAAAGCGACACTGCAACGCTGGATTCCTTGTCTCCTTTCACCTTTCCAATATAAAAACATCCTGATATTCTTGGGTCATGTTTGGCTTTTTGTGTATCATCTCCAAATTGAGTGATAACCTGAAAAATAAAAGTGTCAATCCTCTAAACTTTTTTGGGAGATTTTCCTTCACTTTGAATATAAAAAATAACAAATTCTGACACTGGAATATGACAAAAATTGCATTCTATTACATTTTTGGTAGAAAAAAAATTTCCCACACGCAGAATAGGGATTTTTTTCATAAAATACTGGTGAAAGCAGTTTAGTTATGAAGTAGGCAATACGATTATCAAACTCACATGTAAATTAGGAGATACAAATTTATCATTATAATCCAGATCTAAAACCAGCGTTTGTCCAAATGCCACGATCTGATAATGGGGATGCAGATCCCATTCTTCTGCTTGTTTATGTCTGAAGTTTCCATTGTGGTGTCTGAGGAGTGGACCACCTGTGAAAAAAATGTTATCAATTCTAATATATTATGAAGATAATCTTATAAGAGTTTCATAAGAAACAAAAACATTCTTTTTGGCTTTCAACTTCTTCACTTTATTTCATGGTATTTATCTCCTATTTTTGTTCGCCAAAAATGTTGTTCAGAACTACTGTTTTCAACTGTCTTTCTCACGTTTATAACAGTTTATATTCCAACAAAAATTTTCAACTTATTGAAATTAATGGTAAACGAACCACTTTCTAACACTGATTTCATAGTGAGTACCTCTTCAATTTGAGGAAAGAATATGAGAAATCAGTGATTAGAATTATAATGAGCATTTGAAAATAGAAAATTGTGAAACAGTAGCATGAATTTAATGAAACATATATAAGCTCCAAAAACTAATGAAAATGAGCATCATGAAATCACCCAACTAAATTCGAAGGTGTCCTACAATAGCTTAGATGGAGTTTCGATAGAGATCATTCCAAAAAACACTGGTGAAGTTGAAAAAAGTAGGATCTAAAAAAACATTGTTCAATTATATCTTAAATGTTTTCAGTATATTCCAAAGACTGAATACAACATACTAGCTATAAAAGTGTCTTGTTGAGTAGGGCTCAGTTGTGAATAATTTCTTGTAACAGCTGTTCACTCTCACTTGGAAATATAAAGTGTCGGATTTGAAGTTATTGGGTGATTTGTGTCAGTTTATAAGTGGACTAACGCAAAAAACCAGATACAAAAATTATATGGAATAGAAAAAATGACAGAATGTTGTAAATTAAGAACAGACAAAATCTGTGAACTTACACTTGAGTTATAAAGGAACTCCAAGACAGGCCAACTGAAATCGTTTGACACAGAAGAAGATCTACCTAAACTGTATTATCATTTGAGAAATTATAATTCCAGTGTTAGAAAGAGCGAGGCAATATATATGCCGATATGTAAAATGCCCCTTGAAAAAATACAATTAAAAGGGGTAATGCCACATCGATATTGGGTACTCTTTTGTTTACTCAAAAATCATAAGAAATATTCCTGAACCCACAAATCAAATCAAAATTTCCTATGAACAACCCAAAATGAAGTAAGCAAATTCACCATTTTCGGATATTCTCAGAAGATGCAGAGAAAAATGAACAAGTTCTAGAATTATCATTCTTTCACAAACTTGAAAAGTCTACCATAAATCTATTTAATTCAGTTTCAAGCAATTTAACTTCAAATTTCCCATCACGCTGGTTCAATGATGGGGAGAATCATGGCATCCGTGATTACTCGGAAGAAAACAGCAGTGGCGAACGTATCATCAACAGCTACCACAAAATTAGATCAGTGATATATTCTTCAGTCAAAACCGTTGGACTTAAAGGGTTGAAAAATATTGGCAACACCTGTTTCATGAACAGTATTATCCAATGTTTATGAAATACTGGATGGTTACTGAAATATTTGAGAAAGGATGAGTACATGAAAGATATCAATACTATCAAGCGTTTGCAGAAGTTAACAAGGAACTGTGGTCGGAAGCTTCATCATCTGATAGAGTAATAAACACGGTTTTCTCAAAAAGTCAGATTCAGAATTTTGCCCCTCGATCCATGAGCCATGCGCATTAAGACGCCCAAGAGTTCCTTCGTTATCTTTTAGGAAGTTGACATGATGTCGTTAATAGAATTAATGAGAAACTTGAACCGATCTTAACGGAGATTTAGCGACAGCGGAAAAGCTCAAGAGTTATGGCTGAGTTATTTGAGTATTTATATAACTCAGAGATAGTAGATAATTTTGTTGGTCAATTAAAATCCACGATGGAGTGGATACTCATCAGTAACCTTCGATCCTTTCTGGGATTTGTCACTCCCCATACCACAAAGAACTGGCCAACTGAGTTTATCACAACGCTTAGATTCCTTCACTAGAGAAGAAACATTTGGATGGACATGAAAAACCAACGTGTTCGAGTTACAGAGAACGAGAAAATGCACAAAGTGTCTATCAATCTCCTTGTCGTTATAATCAATATGCACTTTCAAATCACAGTGGGTCTACTTTCATCGGACATTATACAGTATACTGCAGACATTCCTACAATGGCACTTGGCACGAATACAATGATTCACACGTGTCACCAATTTCACCAAAATCGCATGTGAGTGGAGATGCATACATCCTCTTTTATGAAAAGGATACTTGAATCATTGTATTCGTGCCACGTGCCATTGTAGGGATGTCTGCAGTATGCTGTATAATGTCTGCTGTATTTGAGTGTTATATTGAAATAACATTTTTTTATTATTAAATAAAAATGTAATTTCTTTCACCGATATATCCGACATTTTTATTGTTTTCTAGTATGATCATTTCACTATATAGGATATACATTAATTTCCCCTCAAATTTATGATCAACTAGTCTGGAATATTTGAAAATTCAAATTTTTTTTTGTTAGAAAGAAAGGAAAACATTATTGACTAAGAAACCTAGAACATCCTTGCGAAATAAAATCTGAAACGTCCTTTATAATGGTATTGACGTCCATGTAAATTGTTCATTCTCGAACCATTCCTCACTTGGAGAGGAAAACATTCTGCATTGTTGTGTTCAAGAGGAATAGGCAATAAATCAATCCAAAGAGTGATAAAACATTTTTTTTGGGTTGTTCTATTGATAATAATCGTGCATAAACATTTGTTATGGGGTCAGTGGTCATTAAAATTTATTTACATAATTTGTGGTTTCCAACTCATGGTAATGTTTAGATGAGCAAATAGAGTTTAAATTACCGAATTAGCACATGCTGAATGAAATACATCAGTAAACGATTCACACACAAGTCACAAGTTCGTGGTATGTTCTTGCATTTCGGGTGAGTGATGAAAAATCAGAAAATAATGTAGTTTATTTCAAAAAATTGAAAAGTTTCACTTCATTGCTTCATCCCAATAAGTGTTTTTTTGCTGGTATCTTTTTGACAACACTGTTTTTGAGAGATCAAGCGTGAATCGTGTCTTGTGTCATTGTCAAACTTGTTCGTTTGGTCTATAATTTTTCCATGAATCGAATTACGAATGAACAACGCTTGCAAATTATTGAATTTTATTATCAAAATTCATGCTCGGTCTAGAAAGTG
>WOGR01002060.1:0-18272 GCA_015342045.1 Leptinotarsa lineolata | reverse complement strand
GTCAAAGAAGAGTTTAGAATGCCGTGGCATCTTTTCTGACAACTGCATGACAACAGCAGGCCCTTGACCAAATAACATGTATTCAGTTTTCAATTCCGTAGAAGCTCCTTGATAAATTATAAAGTCATAAATGATTCCAGATACTCCACACAACAAAAACAATTTTACGCCCCATTTTGTTGGTTTGTTCTTGATGTATTGCTTGATGTTTAGGGATCCTTTGAACGGAACCATTTGCTCATCGACACTGTACACTTCTTCGAGATTCAATAAATTGCACCTTTCTCTTATGATATTATACAATGGCCTTATTTTCCATAGCCGATCTGCAGAATTTTTGTCATCTTCTGTTGTGAAGTGCATATTATTTCTAAGTTTGAAAAATCTATTGGATGACATATTTTCAGCTATTAGAGAAATAGAAAATTTTGGCTCCCAATACATGCGCACTCGTGGATAACCCAAATTTCCCATTATTATAAGGACTCCGAAAAATGTATTTAGTTCGGATACGTTTGTTGCTGGAAAGTTTGGTACAGAATTCCGAACGGCATACAAATTTGTTTTTTCTGCACAGGACTGCAGCAACTCACTCGTAAAATATTTTTTGAAAAAGTCCAGCGGAGATGGCAAATTTATGACTTGGCAAGAAAGTGGCTGAAAAAATTTAATTGTAGATGGGATTTCATAAATGCCTTTTATCCACTTTATGTTCTTTTTCTCTGTGAGATTTTGAGAATTCAAATACTCCATCGCAAACTCATGGGCACTCTGGCAAGATGCAATGTCTGATTCTTTAGACTTTATTTTTGAACAAGTAACGGTTTCAGTTAGTGGAAGCTCTTCAATTACATCGCATACGGGACTACTCGATGCTTGAAGAAGTTCATCTGAAAAAAAAACATTTGCTATAAAATCATTATATACCATCAACATTTCACTTATTTCACCTCGTGTCAATATTTCACCCACTTCGTTCCAGTCCTCATCTTCTTGTAAATCACAGTCCTCTAATTCCGAGTCATCCCCATTCAGAATATCGAGTAGCTCTCTATCCGTCAATGGTTTTTTCCAATAACTGTCAGTCATGATGTACACTGTAATGTACATGTTTTAGTAACTTCATATATTATTACCTATTTGTCTTTTTCTTAGGCACTATCATTTAGTACTTACCTTCTAGAGTACTGGATACGTTAAAAATATTCAAAACCTTTTGGTAACTGAGTTTTCCTCAGGAAGTTCGAAAACAACTAACAAGCACGTGCTTAGCGAAGAGATGCCGGACACGGGTTCACAGAAACGTAAATAACACCTGATAATGAGAGTTGTACTTCAAGCGACATCTAGCGAATTAAATGTACACTATAGCACTGCAGTGTACAATACTACCATAAGCTATTGAAAATAAGAAAGATTAGCTCTTCACTATTTAAATCGACGTACACTAAGGTGTACACCATGACTGAAAGGGTTAATTAGTTAATAAAAACTAAAAAAAGAAAAATATCCGAATCGCCAAATTTTCGGGCTTTGGAATCAGTAAAAAATTGATAAGTAGATTAATTTTAATTATCGGCACATAAATCACACATACCTATAAATATTTTCTCACAGGCGTTGCTTTATTCTACATCTTCATAGTATTTTCTTTACCCACATCCTTTTCCTTATTTTCTTCGGTTTTATTGTCTACCCTTAATTTCTTTTTTATTTCATTTTCGAAAAGAGTAGCCTTACTCTGGGGTTGATGTTGAATGCCAGACCAGTTTTGAAACTTTACAAATTCTCTTAGAAGCAATGGATGCCTTTAAATGTGATGGCAGAATTTCTTTAATTATTTCAGCACAGGTGGAAGAATGGGCTTCGTTAAACTGTTGCAAATTTGTGGATGGCACTACATTATCAAGTGGTTTCGTATTTGTGGCTTGGACTTGTGGCTGCATTTGTTGAGAACTTGGGGACTGGACTTGGGTCTCAACAATGCCCGACTCTTGATCACCTATGAACTTGTGGTCAGGTATTACATTGGCGTTTAGTGGAAATATTCCAGTTTCTTTGAAGAATTTTGTAGCATTCCAGCCCGTTAGAAAAGTGCTCCGAAAGCGACTTTTGTGATTCCTTGAGTTGGATGTGAAAGTTGTCATGCTGTAACTTGTTAATGGTAATAGGTTTTGAGCGACTTGAAAAACGATACATCGTGCGGTTGCAGGGCATGTGATGTGTGCGGAGGAAGTATCATATGGAATGCGTATCCCAAGTATCACATGAGATGGAAATTGATTCATATTTTCAAGTAATGTTAATCCTTTGATTTGATTCAAGGTTATCATTTTGTCCGGTCTGGCAATCTAGTTTGGCCACAAAATGTTCCAAATAACATGATGCGACCATTTTACTAAGACTGTATTGTTTAGTTTAACAATTGTGAAGAAACTGAACCACCAACGATGATTACAGCTGGTCTCTGATACTTTTCAATTGAGTATTTTTTCAATAAGTATGAGCGTGAATGATAAGGCATGGTAAAACAGTTTACTCTTTCGGAGAATAACTGATTATAACTAAAAGTTTATTGAACACAGTTCAACCTTTGTATATAGACTATATATACAAAGGTTCAACCTACATGTTTGTTACTAATTTTTAGGTTATCCGGCTGGTGATTTGTCAGATTCCCATTTATCAAGAATCATTGAAGAAACCGAGGGGTTGTGTACTACAAAACTGGAGCGTTTAGTACTTTTAGAAAAACTTCGACTGCTCAAGATGGAGCAACAGATAGAAATTGAGAAAAGTTAGTAAGTTCAGAATCAATGTATACGTACCTTTTTGAAAGTAAATATGTCACTTCATTTCATTAGTTCATTCTCAAAATTTTCTTGTTGCATTTGAATTTCACTGATATATTTTAGATCAAACAAGTAAACACAGAAAAAATCTTTGGATACTGAAAGTTTCGACCAAGATGCATAGAAACCCGGGTATTTTTAACAATTCGATTTTGTTTTTTAGAAAAGACTCGACGCGAAAAATGAGCTTAGCCCAATTTTGTACATATCTTGACAGATGGTGCAAGAATCGATATCTGTCGCGTGTATTTTGTTCAAATCTTTAATTTATGGACTAAAATGTTAAATAAATCTGTCAATTTCGTATCTGTGACGTAAAAGTCAAATAGTGGAAGTAACAGATATACAATCTTGAAATATCTTCTTAATTTACTGTGGGATCCTTCATGACTCCGTTCTTGGGCCATTTCTTTTTTGTATTCTGCCTGTATAGCATCTTTCTAAGCAATAGGTTGGAATGATCCAATATTATATAATTTTTTTTATATTCAAGGATTTTTCATCGTGTTTACTGACAGTAGCCATCATTTCATGACTTTCTAAGAATGTAAACAACTTGAGTCATTTGGTATTTTGGACTTTATTTATATTTTCTGATTGTCTGAATATATTCAAAAAAACTTTTACCTGTGATCCTAATCAACTAGGCTGATTATCAAGCTGTAACATGGTAACAGTAATTTTTAATCAAAAGATTCTTACACCAAGATTATCTTCCACAATAAAGTATATATCTGTTCACACACAATCCATACATTCCACTGATTGAAATGCATTATTTTCAGGAGAGAATAGAGCTTCTGGAACATTCTACGAAACAGCAGATGATACCAGCAGAAAATATTCATATTATCATTTTAATTATTCTAAAAGTCCACTAGAATCAGAAGATACTCAGAAATTGAAACTCGCTGACTTAAAAAGAGTTGTCCTTCTAGAGGAACTGTATTTGGTCAGAATGAAATTTTGTCGGAAAAGATTTTGATTCCATGAATCAATATTCATATTTCCACTACTCGAAATCAAATATTTGTATCTAAGTTTTAGATGATTACATGAAATATATTATTATTGAATTATTGTTTTTTTTTCTGAAAACCTGACACCCTACTAAATTTTTTAAAATGAAAAATTTTCATTGATCGATATCAATTTACTTATTTGGTACTTGAAATGTTTTCCATTTAATTCTTAGAGAGATGAAAACTTTACGATACGAATAAACTTTCTCAACGCGCCATCTATTTTACAATAGCCAAATGCGAATGCGAAATTTTTAATCAAAGTAGAAATCTGTGATGGCTGCCTCGTCAATTCTCAATTCGGAATGTTTTCTTAAATTTGTCACCCCCTGCTTTTTTCTCAAAATTTATTTCGTCTTTTAATTTTTGAATCTTCTTGCTTTTTTGGTAATGAACACCATTCACTTGTTTATAAATAAAATATAAATATTATATTAAAACAATTTTACCAATTTTCAAGCTCAAATCAGGTGATTGATATACAAAGTTGAAATGATTGAACAACGTTTCTTTGAGTGAGATAGAGGATTTTTCTCTTTAGTATTTTGTGATTTTGAACATTTTTATCAGAACAATTCGAGGGGACCATTGCCACAAGATGATACTGCGTCAAATAAAATCAAAAGGTCCATCAAGAATTAGATTAGATAATTTCTAATGTATGAGTGGCAATATTGATTTTCTCAGGAGTTAAATCATCGTAGGTGAAGATTCCTCGTTGTGGAAACTTACAACATGATACATTTTTGGTTAATCTGACCAGTCATTTAGTATTCATAGAACTAAAACCTAACTGGATGATTTTCCTATAGTTTGACGTTTTAATTAGAATATCTAGATGTCGCCACTTTGTATCCTGCAAATGTGTTGTGAAATTTCCAGTTTTTGTCCTTCCCTTTCTTCTTTGTTTGTTGTTTGTTGTTAGTTTTGACATTTTTGACAGGCAATGTGTTTTTGTATATTAGAGGAAAATGTATACTCTTTTTATCGTTTTAATAAAAACTACTGAAATTCGATATAAGTGAATAATTTTTTTGAAAGTGGCAAAGAAACTTCATTCTCGGTTTCTCGACCCTGAACTATTCAAGGGTTGGTGGTGAATATAATAAGTGTGATTTGGTAAGGATAAGTATTTCTTATCGGTGAAAATATTCGTGCTTGTAAACGGAATGCTCGTTGAAAATTTAATCAAAACATAACCTGAAAGTATGAATAACATCTTTCTCGAAATAATTAAATCGGCCCGTTGTTGATGTAAAAACATGTGTCCATCTTACCAGCTGACTATTTCTGTATTGAATAAAACAATCCTCAGACTGTAAAATGCTTTGTGTTAAGTGTTGAAAACCGTTATTTTCTATAATGACGTTGAAACGTAGTAAAACTAAGAAAAAGAACTAAATGAACGCGTTGTAAATACTTCCCGGAGTTTCGAAATATTATTTTCGCGTACGTAATATGCTAATCGTAAACAATGATCAAAACATAGACCCAGTGCACCCGAAAATGTCCGAAGATTTTCACAATGGAAACAACTCAAAATTATTGAATTGCGTAAAAGGAGTTTCCTATTTCAGTGAGATAAACGACGTAGAAGAAGAAACAAGCGATGAAGAAGTCGTCGTAGATCATATGTACGCTACAAATGCCGAAAATGGCGAGAAAAATAATATAAACGAAGAAAATCCGCCATTCAGCTGTCAAACAGCCGAAAGTGAGGTTAGGTTCATCAAAGAGTGGCTAATCTTACATACTGACCTGATACAACAACAAAACGATGATATTATCGATAAAGACAGGGAAATCCACATTTTGCGAAAAGAAAATGAAATGGTAAGTTCTGAGTGATGTAATTTACGTTACGTTAAAAGGCAGTTTCTCTTTCAATTTCCAGTGGCATCATAATGAATATTTGGTTTTTTAGCTCAAAGAGCGGATTAACTGTTTAGAAAAAGGAATACCTTATCAGCCAGATAAGTCTTCCAACCAGAAAGTTTCTGCAGAGGAAATTCTGGAAGATATGACCCAAGGTCCTTGCGAGGAAGAATCAAAAGAAAATATCCAGTTATTCGAGGAGCAGTATTACAGTGACGATGGTTGTTCTTTAGAAATAGTCAACTATCAAGTTGATCACGCGGACTTGAGTGTCTCCGAATCTCAAATTAACGATAGTGTTGTCGAAACCCCTAAAGACCATTCGGTAGATTTAGAAAATAGTGTGAACGAGCTTAAAGACGAGGACCATCCTCTAAACGAAGTAGAAGATAACTGTTACAAACCTGAGAGTGATATATTAAATTGCAGTGATTCCTTTTCTAATTATAATTTCACCATTAATAATATTTGTGACTTTGATCCAATGAAAAACTTGAGAATGAGCATCAGGAGGAAAAGAGTCACCAGTAATTCTTCTGGGTTGTCCCAAAATGAATCTGTGAACCTGGAAGAAAAAGAAGCGCCCCGTCGACTAAAGAAGAAAAAGCGACGTAAGTAGTAACTTGTTTAATTTCCAATCACTTTATTTTTCAATTTCCTACTATTATTTGAAAATGATCTTGTTCTTAAATCTGAGATATGGCACAAGTTTTTTAGCGCCAGCTGTTTTAATATTGAAGATTTCTACAGTGACCTTTCTAATTCATGTTGCCTCCTTCATGAAACTTTCAATATGCGCGTTTAGATGGCGCGGCGGTGCTTCATTCTAGTTTCAATATCTATATCCATAGAGGGAGTTTAGCTCTACCTTCAAAATTACATTTATCTACTGCTACTAGATGGCGAAAGATCATATTAAAAAAAAAAATAATTGCATAAAATCATTTTATTCATTGGAGAATACTGAATGGTGAATAAATGAATATACCATCTAGAGACAACAGCTACTTTAACAGTTATAGATACTTCAAATTATCCTCTTATAAATGTTTTTTTCTTTAAATTGATGGTTTCTTTATTAAATTGAGAATACTAAAATAGAAACAGTATAACCTCAATAAATATAATTGAATTTACAGAATCTAGTTCAGGCTTCTCAAGTTGAGTTTGAATTCGTTTAGAAACTACTATGAAATCACTAATTAAGAAATTGTTATTATATTCTTATACATTACATCTTGTAGGTACTGAATGTACAATTGCTTTGTTGAATCCAATGTTGTTTATCATCATTACATTTTATAATAATTATTATATGAAAACAAAAAGTTATATATTTTTCTGCATCATTTTCCAGGACCAACTAAAAATGCGAAATTCTTGACATCCAGTGAACCATTTGTTACCCAATCCCATGAAGTTAGACTGGGCATCTCTCCTGGTGAAAGAGACGTTACGGAATGTTTGGAAGCATCACTAGAGGTGAGTATTTCAGTAGAAATTTCAAGACGACTTATGTATTTACATCAAGTAGTTATAATTTATACAAATGTATTTTCTGTTTTCAATTATTGTTAAAGCTATTATGGTATTTCTTGTTTTTTTTACAAACCACATGCAGACATTCATTCCAAGATATGTTTTACTGTCATCATCAGGAAAACTACAAAAATAAAGATGTGCTGTTTACATGGTTTATAATTATAATTTTACAAGGTGAAATTATCAGTGGTGCCAATACGACAGTGTTGCCAACTGGATGAACTATAAAGTCGCTACACATGAACCAAAATTCCACTACACTGCTTCATATTCTGCTACGCTTGTATATCTGACGCAAATCAGTTCGCGCATGCCCTTTATCCAAAATTAAATACCACCGAACTTACAGTCTGTTTGTAGTTTGCGTACCGTTCAGATCACAGAACTATAAATTATAGTTCTGTGGTTCAGATACACAAAACTGGAACTGTCAGGAATCAGGAGCATGCTCACTTTCAACCGCGCAACTCAGTAGATGGTACCAGAAGACACCTATGTACGTGCCTTGTGAATGGTATCTAATTTTCGAAATATTCAGTAGTTGATTTCTGAAAGCTGTCGTATCTATATTATTATTTGTAGGAAATTCCGCTACTTTATGTTCAAATCCGCTACGCCGCTACAGTCGAGTAAATTCCGCTACAGTTGGCAACTCTGTAATACGATCAGTTGAGGCAACTTATAAATCAGTATCATACAACACGAAATTAGAATGTATTCATAAATACTCGATGGAAAAGAAATTGACAGGTGTCCTAACTCTTTTTTGATTACTGAAGTTTTTGTGGTGAGATTTACAATATGAAGTGTAGTTTTTGAATTTCAATAATGTTTGTACTAATGTTAAAACTATAGTTCAGAAAATTGAAATGATAATAGTAGGGTTTTGACTTGATAAAATGGAGGCCATCTCGAAGAAGAGTCTTTTGTATTCATTATGTTCTGTTGCCAATATCTTTGAGCTATTGAATACATTCATATACGTGATTACTCAAAGCACATCTTTCTGGTCTTATTCTACAATCACTTGTATAAGAAGTTATTCTATATCCAGTGAATATGTTTCTAACTAGTTTCTCATAAAAAATATCCCTTTTTAAATTTATATCCAAAGAGAATATGCTTCACTTCTTACCTAGATATTTTTACTCTTATGTTCGAGTTTTTCCGTACAGGTCCCCAGCTGGCGCCACAAAATCTACGGTAGTTTCTATACATTGGAAGGAACAGAAAACTTGGATGATGAAGTCTTCAATAAAAGGCATATGCGACCCGAGTATGAAGAAAGACGACGAAAAAGGTATACTATTCCAAAACTTTTAGCGACTGCTAATTTATACGGTAATTTTTCAGGTGGGATTTTCAAAGAATACGTGAGCAGCGAGTGATAGAAAAATTGAAGCAGCGTCAAGATAGGGTCGGATTGGGATCGAAACCAGAAGAAAATGAACCCGTTAACTCTCTGTGGCCAAAAGTTGAAGATGTGAAGTTCCTCGAAATAGTCGATGAATTACCTGTATCAGCTTTTGGCCAACCCATTCCAAGAATCAACAAAAGGTTAGTATGAATGCCTGAATAAAATCCTTTTGTTCACGCCGGTAATCAGGCCGTGGCAAATCAGATATTTTCTGCAACAGAATAAAATAGCCTTAACGTAATAGCCAACAAACTTTGCAAAAGAAAACTACTGACTAAAAGTAAATGGTCAATTGTTGAAATTGAAGCTATTTCTCTTGTACATTTTTTTAAATTTTCTCTAATGTGTACTTATCAATGAATGATTTATCTTCCACAGCGAATTTGAGCTGCCGTGGATGAAGGATCCATCGCTGTTGTCAAAAAAACCCCACTCGAAAAAATTGGCGTCGAGAAGGAGGCGCTCGAAAAGATAGAATTAAGTTAAATTATCGTACCTGGAACTTTTAATATATGTATATCGTGAGAGATAGATCAAAGAGAAACTCAGTGCGGTTCGAAAGTCGTTTGTATAGTTGTATATAGTAGTACTGTTAGATTTCTCCACGATGTTTCGAGAATTTCTTGTTCTGACTTATAGTTTTTGTGGACGCACGAGTTTTCGGCAGGCGAGGAAGCGGATAAGGGTATGTAGCGGAAACTCTTGTTTTCGACAGACTTGATTTTTTTCAAGGGCATAATAATTTCAACGAGTCTCTTGCCTATGAGTTTCGAAAATCTGCTGAAAGGTTCAAAATGATGAATTATATTGGAGAAAATAAATTTACCCGAATCTCACTGTTTTTTTAATTCATAGAATCTGGAAAAATTGACTTGTCAGCGGATTTGCAGCAAAGCTTTTCAGTTATTCCCGGTGATTTTGTCAGGTGTGAATTTGAAGG
Source organism: Leptinotarsa lineolata (assembly GCA_015342045.1). Classification (NCBI taxonomy): domain Eukaryota; kingdom Metazoa; phylum Arthropoda; class Insecta; order Coleoptera; family Chrysomelidae; genus Leptinotarsa; species Leptinotarsa lineolata. The sequence continues at coordinate 8,624 of WOGR01002060.1, read as the reverse complement.
TTTTTTTATTGAAATTTTTGGAGGTGTCGAAACTTCGTCATTATTTGAATGATTAGCAAATGTTATATCGCACAGTAAACTAATACAGAGAGATGAAATGTTTGGAGGTTAAATTTTGAGAGCAAGATTCACACAATATGACATGAAACAAGTCGGTATAAAATATATCAGTATACAACTTTTCAAAAATTAAATTATATGATAATGATTCGGTTGAGTTCTGAATTCAATCTTGGAATTTTTTGTTATATTCTTGTTAAAAAGTCAGAATTTTATCAAATTCCGTCTTCATACTTAGAATTTGGTGATAAACAGAATACATAACTTAAAAATATCAAAAAAACATAAATTAAAATAAAATTCAGTAATTTTCGAGTGTTAAGTTGTAATACAATAAAATTCTGAGTCCAATGTCAAAAATTTTTAGATTTAAGTCGAAATTTAATGATAATTTTATTAAATTCTCATTTCAATTTCGGGATTTTTTTTCGAATTACAGTAAACTCAGAATTTTATCAGATTTCGAATTCGATGATTAACAAAATATTGCGGAAAATATAAAAAAATAATATTGATGAAAATAAAACTCAGTGGTTTCCGAATTTCAATCCCCCTCAGGGAATTGTTTTACTTGATAATGGGCTAAACCCCGAAACCGGTCGTAAGATTGAATAAACGTAGTGAAAATTAAACAAAAAAGGTTTTCATTCATCTTATTTAAGTTTAAACTCGGAATGTTACCATTTTTCTATAAATATACTTAGCAATTCTGATCAAAATTCATTAACAGTCATTATTCTATTCAAATGTCGGTGTTCATTTTATGTAACAACGATATATTTCCTGATTGCTTAAATAATTTCGCCGAAAAAAAATTTTATCATATGGCGAAGGACCCGGTGAAAATAAAAAATTTATATAAATAAAAATAGAATTCAGTAGTTTCCGAGTTTGAATTCGATAAAATTCTGACATGGTCAAAATTTAATCGAATTAAAACTTTCAACTCGAAAAATACTGAATTTTAATTTTATTTATATTATTTTTTTTACCAGGTCCCTCACCATATGATACAAAATTTCTTAGGCGTAATGATTACATCAATTTGCCAGGAATTTTGGTATAGAAACTGCATCAAAAGTAATAGTGAAGGTGGTTTAAGATGTGTAAACCAACAAAAAATTAAGTTCGATAAAAACTCAGAAAAGAAATTCCGTACGATACCAGACGCTGAAATATACGTAACTACAGCAACCTTACCCCCCTAGGGGATGCAACTACTGAATTTTATTTTCATCGGTAATACTTGTTTTCACAATTTAATATTCTGTTAATCACCAAATTCGGAATTTGATAAAATTCTGAGATTACTGTAATTCAACCAAAAATTCCGAAGTCAGAATTTACCGATAATAATTTTTTTGAATTCCTACTTTGAACACGAAATTTTATTAAATTTCGACTTCCAACCTGGAGTTTTATTAAATTGTGACTTTAACTCTGAATTTTTGCGAATTCTGATATGTAATTACGAAAGTCAGTGATTGACTCAATTGATAATACCCACAAAAATATATCGACAAAATATATTATTGTGATTAGGTGCATGGTGGAGTAAATGGTGAATTGTAAATTCAGAGAAGAATTACTGTCTAGTACTTGTGCTGAATGAATATCAGGAGTTGGGTTAAATGTATCTTTCACAATGGCACACACACTGTAACAAAAAAAAAACAAAGTTTCTATTAAACTTGAAAGACTACAATTTCTATACATGTCTGCGAAAACTTCGTGGTCCACCTTCATGACAATTTGTATAGTATTTATTTCCAAAGTAAGTTGACGATACATATTTTTCTAGAATAGACTCGTAGGCAGAGAAATGGAGTATTTGACTCGACTAATGTAAGGGTGGGGCAGTCCCAAAGTTCACCTTCTTGACCAATAATAATGAGTTACTTCGTTACTTGCAAGCTGTTGCTCGTGGACGTGAGCTTTGATCTGTTCCGCACCGCTGTGTTTGTACATTTAGGTTTTAGTTTCAATGTGATACAAGATTTTAGAAAAGTTTGATATTATTTTTATAAGTGAGAAAAAGTTTTGGTCAGCAGTGTACTTAGGATTAATCAGCGCATTGTATATTGCCACTGTTTTTTTTTTTCGATTTTTGTTCTTATTACACTATTCACCAAGAGGACAGTTTTTTATTTCATCTTTTGACATAGATGTGGAATTTGTGTATCTAAATGTGAGAGGTTATTCAAAAGTTAGGAAATAATTATCAAATCAGATTTCAGATCAGGTAAGAAAAAATCTAAAGAGGTCGATTCTGGAGATTTTGGAGGCTGCTTGGTAGGTCCTCTTCTTCTATTCCAATGGTTGTTGTAATGGACCATGACAATTCCAGAGTCCCTTTCAAATGAATGAGATTTGAGTTTTCTATAGATCCGATAACTGGCGTCTACATGATAGGAGGTGTCATGATCACTTCTCATGTTTGGTTTTATCATAAAGAGCTGAGTTCAAACGTTGCAGTGACCCAGTTCAGTACTACTGATAAAGGTTATGTCAAATTGAAGCAGCACTGCCGAGTATTTAGATGATTTTGGGCTTCGTACAAGATTGTCTCCCAAATTTTGAACTGAAGGTTACTGAAGGTTGCTGAAGTTTAGAAAAATCATTACGTTGTTAAACCAAACGGTAGGTTTCAGCACCAGTTTTTCTATGCGTCTTTATTTTAGATAATTGGTTAGGACGTAAAGGTCTCTACCTTTGTATATGATAAACAAAGTCTCTGAGAGATTTAGCGGCATGGTTTTTGGAACAGCACTACAGAAAACTAAAAATTGATAGCAGTAATTGCACGACAGGTGTCGCCACTATGGAACAAAACTGGTGGGTGTATTTTACAACCAATAGCTGGCAGTACACGGAAAACTAAGTAAAGAGAAGGCATAAAGTTTAATATTAAATATCCATTCTATAGTGGAAGTCTTTCACGTATTCGTTTCGAAACGGACTTTCACGTTTTCGTTTTGAATCAGATTTTCACGTGTTCGTTTCTAATCGGACTTTCACGTGTCCGTTTCGATTCAGACTTTCACGTGTTCGTTTCGAATCTGATTTTCACGTGTTCAAGTCGAATCTAACTTTTGCGCGTTCTTTTCGAATCGAGTGTTCACGTTTCCGTTTCTAATCGGATTTTCACGTGTTCGTTCCGAATCGTATTTTCAGGTGTCCGGAATCGATCAGGGTAATTCTGTTTCAAATTTTCCTGAGAGGATATATGGAGTCATAAGTGAGTTTTTGTAACTTAGATTTTTCTATAATTATTCATATTCTTTCATATTTCATATGTTGTAGTTGGTTTTCCATGTTTTAAACTGAAATTGTATTCTCACATGTTCGTTTTTTGTTATCGGATTTTCACGTGTTCGTTTCTAATCGAACTTTCACGTGTTCTTTTCGAATTGGATTTTCACGTATTCGTTTCTAATCGGACTTTCACGTGTTCGTTTCGAATCGTATTTTCAGGTGTCCAGAATCGATCAGGGCAGAGCTGCTTCGAAATTTCCTGAGAGGATATTTAGAGTCAAAGTGAGTTTTTGTAACTTGAATTTTTCTATAATTACATATTGAACCATATTTCATATGTTTCAGTTGTTTTTCCATGTTTCAAACTGAAATTGTAGTCTCACATGTTCGTTTCTTGTTATCGGACTTTCACGTGTTCTATTTGAGTGGGATTTTCACGTGTCCATTTCTAATCGGACTTTCACGTGTACGCTTATAGTCGGACTTTCACGTATTCTTTTCGAATTGGATTTTCATGTGTTCATTTCTAATCGGACTTTCACGTGTCCTTTTCTAATTGGACTTTCAGGTAATCTTTTCGAATCGGATTTTCACGTTTTCGTTTCGAATCGACCTGTCACCTGTTCGTTTCTATTCAGACTTTCACGTGTTGAATCGAAAATCACGTTTTTTTGGGAAAGAAAGGTTATGGCTTTCTACTTGTCCATCTTTATACAAAAAATGTCCCACATTATTCTTATTCAGTTTGTACTCCAAGAAAAATCGTTATAGAATTGAATCAGAAATCACTCTCAGGATTGCTACACAATATAGTTTATGAAAGTAGTAAAATTTCACATCCTCAATGGCGGACTTCCGATGTTTCGTAATAAGACACTTGCCTTAATGCATTTACAGCACCAATCTGAATAACATTACAACTCAAATAATTCATAAAACTACTATCTCATGTCACGAATGATATTAATGTAGTCGTGTCATAGATGACAGTACATTTTGTTAAATCTAGGAAGAGACTTGAGAGTTTCTGCGCTCTCTCTCTCCCCTTCGCTAGTACCGTACTAGCGAGAGAGAGAGCAGAAATTATCAAGTCTCTTTCTAGGTTTGACAAGCTATACGTAATGGCTTGTCAAATCTAAGAAGAGATTTGAGAATTTCTGCCCTTTCTCTAGTACCGTACTAGCGAAAGAGAGAGCAGACATTTTCAAGTCTCTTCCTAGCTTTGATAGGCTGTATTTGATTTCATCCCAGATATAGGAATCTTGTTCAAATTGAAAGGGGTACACTTTTATAAAGTTGATTTTGGGATTAATTGCTTTTTTTCTTACTTTTGAAGATTCGCTTTTTTGAATAAAAATGAAGAAATAGAAAGCCAAATATACTTACTACAGGTTGTGGAAAGAATCCACACGCCTACAAAAATAAATGAACTGAAAGCATTTGGTTTGAAATATTTAACCTCACATCAAAAAACAAAATAGAAGTATTACCTAATACTCTCATGGTGGAGTGAGTTTTGAAAAACTTACTTTGAAGCCTTCCCATATCTGTGATCAAGCTCATTTCACCCACAAGTCACGGATAAAATCACTTATCACGAAGAATTCATTCAATTGCCATATCAATCAAAGCTGGGGTTTTACATCTAGTCAGCTCCCGACGATAAAGCATTTCTCAAGTGCATCAGCATTCAACTCTTGTAGTGATTTTGTGTAAATTATTGGCTTTTTGTCATTCATGAATTCTGTTCATTGTCAACCTAGCAGGCACTTATTTATTCAATCATAAATCTCCCGCTCTAGGTTCCTGATCCACAAGTAAGTACTTCTACAGCTCTGAACTCTTATTGTTAAAAAAAAACAAATATATTCGCAAGTATGTTTCAACTAGATGGGTTGGGCAATCACTGGTAAACAGAGGTCAAGGTCATAGATTGGGTCGTTATCATAATCATATACCCCGTGACCCAAGTGAGCCACAATTATTTTTCTATGGAGGAAATGCGCTATAAACCTTTTTTTTACAAAATGCCATGAATACTGATTTAATACAGTTTTCAAGTAATTGTAAAACATATTCGATTCGGTCGAGGGCTTTTGATTATATAAACTTGAAAAATGTATTTATAAAATTAGATTACCGGTTGCGACATATAATGTAATTCACAAGTTTTCTTTATGGAAACCGAAAAATAAATATAACTATATATTCGGGCACTTCTATAGACCAGCTCATGAACGAAAACCTACGAAATCATTCAGGTTACGGCCTGGGTATCGTTTTCATACTTCCAAACTGATTCTAAATAATTAAGTCGTCACTAAATATGAATCAATGATTTTCCTAAAATATCGAATGTTAACTATAGCTACAGATTGTGTGAAAGTAAGCATGGCAAATGCTTTTCACAAATACGTCACCTCAATCCTGGCTTATGATAAACATAAAATGCAAAGGAAATTCAATAAATTCATTAGTTTTCAAATTTTTGAGTTCTTTGACCTTTTGCATACCAAACAAGAGAACGTACGTAGTCCAATATTTTCTTAATTACTTTAAACACATAGAAACAAAATAAGACCGACTCGAGAGTAATACCCTTGGGTACTCCCGTCGACTGTTTCTCTTGTTGGTGTAAAGAACTCTGTTGATTTTTGTTGAAGATAAACAAATTTAGGAAGTGATTTTCACCAGTAAACACATCCATTAGAGGTCCAATGAATATACGAAACGTACATCAAGGATATCCAATAGACCAATAGATGTATATTGATGGACCGAGAGCGTCCAATCGACATCCAAAGGATATCCATTATTCATCGCAAGGGGACCTATTTTGGACATGAAATGTATCATAAATGGATGATAAATTTCATAATTTGCTAATATTCTATCCAAACTTCGTAATGCCATCTCTGCAACATAAAGAAAAATGTATGTGAATTTTTCAATATGTAGGTGTTATTCATATTAAGTCCATTCTGCTCAGCGGGCCTCTCTGAGTCCGTCCCTGGAGTGGATTTTAGAATTGTTGATAAACTCCTCAATAAACATAGGTAAATATACCTTTGATCAAGTATCAAAGTCCAATGAGAGAAAACTTTTGCGGATTCACATAAACCACAAACGTAACGGGTTTTTCGTAGTCAATCAGACGATAAAATGTTCCCCAATGAAAGCGTTCTACTACTCCAGTTAGCACAGTGGTTTCGCGCACATGTACTCTGATTCGAATGCCGGGCATTTTCATTCATTTAATTAGTGCATTCTGAAAATAGCGCGCGACCTCTTGAGGTCGCCACGCGATTATTATGTAAGTACTTTACAAAGTATATAAAATCACTTTTTCTATTAGAATTCACAAGTTTTCGGCAAAAAATCAATACAAAATCAAGAATCCTAACCTTACAAGTTACGTCACTCCTGGTCATGGTCGCCTATGACGTCATATTGTTTCAGCGACGGAGATACAGGGGGGAGTGTGATAATATCGCAAAGTTGATCGATAAAAAATGTTATTTCTTTTTCTTGCAGAATTTTTCGTGGACGCAAGACGAAATATTCAAACAAAATTATAAACTTCAATAAGGGCATCATGCGAAGTAAACGATAGATCTTTTTTATTTATGACGAAAAATACTCACTTTCCTCTGGGTGAACGAAAAAATTTCGTTTGTTGGTCGTGTTAGAAATAAAACTATATTGGATGGATATTTTTTGCCAAAAATGCCTAATAACATCCTATATCTATTGGGAATTCACGAAGATGAAAATGTCGAATTAATATTGATTTTTGAATACATACATCTATACTCATGGTGAACTACACAATTAAGGGGCGCAGAGTAGCCGGGCCCCCAAAAATTTTATGGGATATATTATTAATATTTGCTAGCTGCAGCTGAAAAAATCAAATGAGCTTCATTTAATTGAAGCATTGGTGAGCATTGTCTTGAGGTCTGAGAACAGGAAAAAGTCGCTGGGGGTTAGATCTGGAGAATGTGGTGGATTCCGAAGCAATCGCGAAGCCCAATTCATGCAATTTTGTCATCGTTTTCATTGATTTGTGACGCGTTGCATTGTCTTGTCAGTAACAGCTTCTTTGGTGCAACATTCAGGAACGATCATAAGGGAGCCGACCAACAATAATTCTTGATCCAGTTGTTTCACTTAAACAGTAATACTCAAACTTAGGTACCTGGATATCTTTTGGAGCTATCAAAGTTATATTATTTCCGATATCATTTAAAGACATGTATTGTATATGTGTCGTTTTTACGTGTTAAACTTTTTTTACACGAAAATTCCTTTATTGACCAGACTGTAGGTCATTGTAACTCACTGCAGATACACAAAAATTTTCCATCGGTCATTTTGTACTCGTTATTCCAAAATACTTTTGAACTTCCTCCAAAACTTGGCCCATATTTCGTGGAGTTATTCTTGCTATACATTTCATCGGGACACATCATTTTGATTATGAGTTTACCTGAAAATAATGTTAATGTACACGTCAAAGTCATGAAAACATGCTGGTTTAATTTAACAACTGAAAAATTCGGATTCATTTCTCTGAAGTATTTCGAACTGAACTGATCTAGTGTTCTCGGTGAGTACAGGTTTTTTTGATGAAAATATTAACGAATTATTATTATTGATAAATGGGAATACAGTTTCATAAAGAAACAATTTCTACAGCAGTGAATCCATTTGCTATCTCTTCTAATCAAACAATTCAGAAAATAGTCTCTACTTTTTCATTAGTATATAATTAACAAAATGTAAAATAAAAGGAAGAAATTTATGAATATCAGTGAACATTTTTTAATAAATATTTCTTTAAAAAAATAAAGAGTTGATGAAAAACGGATACTTAAAAACATGAAAATAATATTTTTTTCTCGTTTTTTATAGAAAACACATTTGATGAACACAAATAATTTTTGTAGACACACAGTGTGTTCCACTGAGGCTGCAACAAATGAGATTTGAGATTTTTTCCGATGCAAAATCTAATAACCAGTGTAAAGGCAGTCATACATCTCAATTAACGGAAAACAGTCACAAATTGGGCAAATTTACCACCAAGTTTATCGAGTGTGCCAAGCCGTCATTTTTCGTTAAAGCATATAATAATGATAATAATAGGTTAGGTTAGGTCAGAAGTGAGTGGGTCTATTTGACCCTTCACCGCAACCCACAAGGGTTTATTGTGGCTCACACCTATTCAAACTCGACCAAATAAACCCAGCTTCTTGATGAAACCGATTAGTTTGTATGGTGAGTGATCTTTCAGGTCAGATGGCAAG
>WOGR01002059.1:0-18276 GCA_015342045.1 Leptinotarsa lineolata | reverse complement strand
GAAGGTGTGCAAGTAACTTAGCACACTTGATTCCACCAAGGGCGGTACATATCAGAAATATGCGATGGACTGCGGCTGCTCATCGTTTTGAGGTTCAACTCAGTACACCTCGAAATTCACTGTTTAAGAACTCTTTCATGTGGAGAACTACGTTTATGTGATAAAAATGAGTATTTCGAAAAAGAAATATTTTTCCTTAAACTTCAATAACAATAATTTTTGGAATTGCTGTATTCAACAAGTTCACAATTCACATTTTTCTCACTATTATTCTTTGCTCCCTAACGCAACCTACAACCCTTTTAAGCCGAAAAAATTCTCACATATCCTTACAACGCCGAATCAACCGCTGCACATGGTTCGATATATGATAGTATAAAAAAATGGTTTAAATATGTCACACACATTCTCGAAAGTTACCTGAACGTTACTTGAGACCTTTTCACAATTTCACCCCTTTTTCTTAAAAACTCGGAAGGATATTGAACATTGACAGGTAAAAAATGCAAATACAGTTTTTTGGTCTTTGCTCGGTAATTCGAAACCAGCTGTCTGGCAGGTACGATGGATTTGTTTGAAAAGGTGAAAAAGGGGTTTCACTTTTACTCGGTTATGTAATTTTCTTGAGAACGAAACTGGAAAGTATTTTTGGATTATAATTTTTTAAATGTCATTTTATACCTGATTCGATTTCACTGGCCTTTCTGGTAACGAAACAACTGGTTAGAATAAAACAGTTCGTGAACTTTCTCATGTGACAGTGACGCCGCATTTCGAGAGTTGTTGATATTGTAGACAAATTAATAGTTAGTTATATATCATTCTGGGCTCATTTCAAAATTAAGAACAAAATATATATCCAAGTAAAATGAAGTTTTGGAAATTACCCACAGACATTAGATCAAGTGTGATGAATATACTTTTGAAACTTGGAATATTTTAATAGAGATAATTGAATAAAGAAAATAACTTCTACTAATTTTGAAGAAATCAGACAGAAATTGTTTTCTTTATCCTATATTCAATATGAATTTTTACAAAATTAATAGGTCATCAATCGTCAAGTTTAATAGAGATCTTCAACAAATGAAAATTGTTTTGAAATATATTTGTTCTGAAACGATAAAGATTAAGACCTCCTTGATATATAGTTATTAAAATTCAACTTTTAAAAGTTGTCGTTTCGTATGTGGTCAAGAGCTACCCGGAAAACTCCCTTTCGAACCGATTTTAAACCCAATTAAGGCTACTGTCATCAGCATTAGAAGTTCATTTTTAAAACACGTTCCTTGTAATTATGTTCAGAATGAAAACTCATTCATTTTGGTTATCGGTCGAGTTTGAGAAACTATTGACTTTCCCGGTGCAGAGTAAATTTCATGTCGAAGTTAGGTTTTTTACATGAAATGACATTATTCACAATTCATCAGAAAAGTACGACAAAATGGTAAGTCATACATCTATTCTGTTTTGTTATGAATATATTTGGAAAAAATAGTTTTTCATCATCGAATAATAATTTGACCACAATCTTATTTTGTGTATTAAAGCTTAAAACAATTTTTTCTCATTTTTCCAACAGAAATGTTATATCTCATTCAAAATGTACTTTTTTCTTGGGAACCTCTTTTTAAAAATTCAATATTATTTATCAACATACTATCTATGAAACTGAAACAATTTTTACAGCAATGATTTTACTAGAGAGGTATCTCGCTACATAGTAGCTTCAGTAGTTACAGATCTTGATTAGTTAACAATCAGAATTCTAGGTAAACAGGTAGATTTTGAGAAAAATTAATTATCATACAATAATATTTCTAGAGACGCATTTAATATGCAGGTGAAATTTAAACAATACATAATTAAAGACGAATTTATTGCTGATGGGTGATTAACTTCTTGATGGTCGTGATAGGGAATTTGACTGTTTTCACATTCAATTTTTGTCCGTCATTTTCTTCAAGTAATATGTCATAGTTCATGTCGAAATTGTGGTTGTTCTCCAAAGGGTAGAATTGTTCTTCCTCAGTTCAAAACTTCATTTGTGTTCATAATTTCTCGTTTCGGAATTTCTAGACTTTCTTCCTATATTAACTTTCATTATTTTCACATCAAACTTCTCCAGTGAGAACTTCGAAAACAAAATATCATAGCGGAATAAATCAGATACAAATTATTCAGATGAGCAACTTTCGATAACAAAAAAATTATGACTACAGTTTATTCGGGACACTCCATCTTTATAACGTAAAGATTTCTTTTGAACACAGAAATTCTCAAAAATTATTGAAACCCCCCATAGGGAATCAATCTTCAGAAAAGTCTATTGAGTTCGGAATCGATAGTACCAGAAACTTTCGGGCTGAGGATAACTACTTTCTTAGGAAATCACAACGTGGACACTCTAACATAACAAAGTCTACTTCAAAAAAGCGGTAAAAAATGTTTTCAAACTTCGAATTCATCAGTACTCAGTCAAATCACTCATCAATAATGATAAAACAATAATCATTTAAAATCTTCTTCAGAGAAGAATAACTTTGTCAATGAAATTATATTCGTAATTTGCTTTGTGGTTTGGTCATGGTATAATCCACTTGAACCAGTAATTATATTCTGATTCAACTTCATATTTTCAAAAAGATTTCCACGGAGAAATCAAAACTGAATATATTCATATTCAATCTGTTTTCAAAATGTCGGTAAAAATTATTTTCATATTTTTGATTCAGCAGTACCTATTACAAAAATAATTTGTGATCAAATTATAACTTGTAGAGACTTCTTTTTCAAAATATCCCAGTAACAATATCAAAATATCTTGGTATTTACTATGCTATATTCACTATGCAATGTGGAAAACAATATATTTATTTACTCGATATGATACACTTGAAAAAAAGGGGTAAAAAATAAAAATTTTATTTTATTTGGAAGTGTTCAAGTAACTTGGCACATTCGATTCCACCAAGAACGGTACATATCATAAATACGCGACGGACTGTGGCTGCTCATGGTTTTGAGGTTCAACTCAGAACACCTCGGACTTCATTATTCAAAAACTCTTCCATTTGAGGAACTGCGTTCATGTGGAATAAACTTCCTGAGAACGTTTTTCCAAATAGATTTGATCTCCATCAATTCAGATCCAATGTGAGTCGTTACTTTCGTATAGGCACCGCTCTTAGGGCGCCTTAAGAATTTTTCTACAGTGCTTGTGTTTTGTGCTTGAAAAAAATGGAAATGCATTTTTGCAGAAATTAATTTTCATTTTAAAAACCCCAAAATTTTATCGATAAATTTCCATAAGAGCAACCAGCAATCTATTGAAGGAAATAATCGCAAATTAATTTTTAATGCATGTAAAAGTCCCTAGAAGACTTCTTAGTCTATTCATAATCAGGTAGCTGATTGATAGGTGATTTATTTGCAGAATTGGAGATTCTGAATTTTCTCCAAATATTATTACTTTAATTTAAAGAAATAGTTCTGTTGAATGAATTTGTAACAATATTGGAACTGAAAGATAAAAAAAATATAAAGTGACGCTTCCCGAAATTAACGTACCTACATTGTTAAAGGTTTCGATAGTCTTATAAAATTCCGTTACATGAAGAGAAATATATTCAAAGGAATTGCTTGAAAGTGGTCTCATTACAGTTTTCAGATTTTCCAAAGACGTCATTTTTTATTTTACGTGTGAAAATTCCTGTAGGTAGCCCGTCAACAAAAATCTCTTAATTCCACCATCAGATTGTCTCTTCAGCATGTACCTAATATCTACATTTTAACATCTCAATTGAATAAAAACTAGTTAGGATGCTACCAAAACAAATTCACTTTCTTTCAAAATGAATTTTTCTCACCATGCGTGAAAGTGGGTCATTCAGTATACAATTAGACCCATAAAAAACTCACTAAATAAGGTCACTTGGAAAAATTATCTCACTACCCCATTGTAATTTTTTATTGTGCCAAAAAAACTCCCTAAGATAACAAGGAAGTATTCGAAGGGCTACTGTGCTGTCCACCCTTGGAGTACCAGTTTAAATATATTTAAATGGGCTATTATCAGGTGACAAATAGATATAAACACCTTTCTCAGCGTGTGGCCACAAAAGATAAAAATAAAGACCAAGGGGGAAGTAGGTATATCGACCATTGACCATCTATTGGCAACTAGAGATTAGACGGGTCCACTTAAGGCACAATAAGATATAGTGGTCAATAGGGCATTAGTACCTGTCACAACATTCACCGACTTTGTTATTTATAACAGCACGGATATAAAAAAGTGTGAAAATTTCTTGCAGATTAAGCTGGACGGTAAAGAATAATATTGCGTTTTTTCGATTTTTTATATTCCCGAAGGGATTTTTTATATACGAGTGGTTCTGGAAGATTAACATATTCACAAAAGTGAAGAATACCACAGGAAGATTTCAAACTAGGTATTCATGAAACATTGGAATTTTAATTTTGTTTTGAAACATTTCGATTGCACAGAATTCTGAATTCAAATTTATTTAAAAATTTCTCAGACACGTTCAGTTGTCGTTTCATACAGTGAATCGAAAACAAGATTATATATCACACAATTTATATTTAGTGTTCCTTCTTTCCGGTGAAATCAACGAAAAATACAAACTGATTACTCGTTTGATGGTTTTTTTAAATCAAAACATTCTGATTAACGAAAAAGGCATATTGAATGTTGAAATACATATTAATTTCTGTTCAAGAACAATTTAGAATAAATTTTATATTTTTACACCCAAGCGGTACCTAATATATGCAACTTTTGTAATTTCCTATTTATTCAAACACGCTACAAGCTACAAAAAACTGTAAATATAAAGGTAGTTTCGAAAGGTGATTTTACTACATAAAAAAATTATCAAACATTTTCAATAATGTGGAAAAGCATCCTCAAAAAAGTAGATAAGAAACTCTGATATCCTCTACAAAAAATGACTTTTATTGAATATGTTGGAAAGCATTTTTTTCAAAAAACCAGAAATCAAATTCAACATATATTCACAATGTTTTGGTAGTTTTTGAGTGGTTAAATATATGATTTTGGTTTTCATAAATATTTCCTCACCATACATTTTGCAATATTTTATTCAAATCCAATACGAAAACGTCACGGCCCACTTTCAAAATAACAGCTATACTGAACTACTTTTCATTGTTTACCAGCCCTCATGATTTGAAAAATTACCAAAATATTGAAAAAGTAGGAAGTTCTAATTAATATTGTGATATGAACTACACAGTCACTTTTTAACTCCATAATATATAACAACAAGTCAAGTTCACTCAATAAATGAAAACTCCATTTTAAACTTCATTTATGTTCTATGTTCATATATTCGAATATTGTGTCTTTGATAACTTTACTATCAAACAAATGATTGCTCTCATAATATGGCAAAATAACAATGTTCTCAAAGAACGTAAACTTTCACGGCCAGAGATAACTGTGTAAAAGCTATTTCCCGTTTTTTTTTCCGATGGCCAGATTGTATCAATGTTTATTGCATCTTCCTTTCTATTGAAATTATCGTGAAGATGCTAAATTGGAAGTGTACATAGAGTGTGCAGGAAACCAACACACACACAGATACCTGAATGAAAACTCTAACCACCAGCCACAACAAAAGAGAGGGTTAAATAGAACGTTGGTTGAAAGGTTGGTTGAGAGGGCACAACACATCTGTGAACCTGAGAGCCTTCCTGAGGAACTCAAAAACCTAAAAAATGTCTTCAAATATAATGGGTACAGCAAAGTAGAACTCGAGCGGGCAATACAACTCAGGAGAGGACGCCAAAGAAACCCCAGCTAGGCTAGTTAAGGGAAAAGCTTAACTTCCTTATGTTAAAAATGTTACATAACGGATTAGGAGAATATTAGCTGCGGGTCGGTCTACAAGGAACCACGAAAAAATGTATAGGGATCCGTTTATCTGAACACAAGAGAAATTGTTGCCTCACACAAACCGACAAATCAGCTGTAGCGGAATATGCTCTCAAAGAAAGCACTCACATTATCCCATTCAAAGATACAGAAATACTCGATAAAACTCAAAATTACTATCCAAGAATGAATGGAGAGACAATTAAAATTCCGAAACACAAGGATAATTTCAATAGAAAGGAACATGCAATGAACATCATTAAAATCTGACTAAAGATACAAACTATTTTATACAACTTGAAATTATTCGATTTATAGGAACTGTTTCGTAAAACTCTTTAGCTTTGAAAGTAACTTATGCCTTATGTGCAAAGAGTTGCCAGATACATAAAATATTATAAACTATAAAACGGTATTTTTTGAAAAATAGTGTATTTCAAATGACTTATTGAAATACCTATGTATGTTTTTCGGCAAAAATCATCACAAACTATGGCATTGAATTTGGGTAACGACTAATTCCATACTAAAATCAATATGAAAAAAATTATAACGCGTAAGACAGAATACTATTTTCTCTTCACAGATCCTCTAAATGAACGACTTTTTCTTGGTTAACTATAGCATTATAGAATAACCCTATTATTCTTTCATAACAAAAAAACGTGTTACTGAATCTCTAAATATTGGGAAACTCGGTATAAACTTCAATTAGGTGGTAACAGCACGAGTTTTACTGTAAACCAAACAACACATATCGTTTTCATTTTTCTATTATTAATTCAGTCAAAGCTCCTTCATTTTATCGTGTTTGTAATTCATTGAATGGTTTCCATGAATGACTATACGTGAAACTATTAGAACCGAGTGTTGTTTTCAATTGAGACTACAGAAGAAGTATTACATGAGTCACAATTCTGTGGTATTCGATGCCAATTTTTACGATGTAAATAAGCGCTGATAAGAATATCTAATAGCTCGGATGGTGCCATCAAATTTGTTATCTCAATGATATACAATAATATAAAAAAGCAGTATTTTACTTTTTATTTTCTTTCTTATAACTGCCCTAGAATCACTCCTGGGTTACAAACCTTGCTTTTTGAGTTCTTGAAGTTTAGGCGTTAAGCCCAGTGGATAAAGTTGAGTAATATTTCAACACCGACGTGATTTCTCAGTTGAAAAATGTATACGAACAGAACATCCGCCAATTTAAATGTTGATATGGAAGTAAAGTTTATAGTGTTTTTGATCACGCTAAAATCCTTAAACTTTTTCTCTATTTATGAACGGGTATAGGAAGATGTAGTGGTAAGAACAAAGATGCCTTTAAAGTCGGACCATCATATTTTTTGAATGAAGATTATTGCGATTATGAAACGGTGGATGTAGCGCCCCGAAGGAGAATCCAGGACACCAATTTAGATTTTGCATATCTACCAGATCTCCAAGAGTCAAACATGGTTCCGAAAGATTTGATCTCTCCTTACGAAGATAATCAAACATGGTTTGTTTTTTAGGATTTGGTTTCAACTATTTGCTCTGCAATGAAAGCTACAGAGATAAACAGAAGGTCAGTCTTGTTCAGTGATTGATGTCGAAGCTGGGCAATGAACCATCTTTGACGTCATTTATTATTGACATTCGTCAATCCCATAAATGGCGTCGTCTTCATAAGTGAAATATCCATGTTTGACGAGTGATTGTGACTGATTCGGGTCGAGTGACCCACTGGTAAATCCAGCTTCCACACAATACTTTCTGGAGGAGTCTGAATAACCAGAACGTTTCTAAGAGATTACTAAATGTAATACTATCCTCAATAAACTGAAGTTTCTGAGATCCTTAAAGGGTGCAAATATTGGCAAATCAGCAAATGAGCAAGATAAGTCGAACAAAACACTTAGATGAGAAAATAATACTATAAAAAAATCTGTTTAAATCTGTTTAAAATCTGTTTTCCGTTAATCAGCTGTCGCCCCCATACAAACAACAACTCTCAGAAGTTGAGAAACTTGTGCGAGCTAGGTCTTACCTTTTAACGTGTGATTCCTAACACAGTTGCAGAATCATCCCAGCTTCAACTAGATAAATTCTCTCTAAAAATATCTAATCGAGGTTGAGATCGAACCCACGACCTTCTGATCGTGAGTCGGGCGCAATACCACTGCGCCAATTCCACCAAGAAATTAACTATTGGGTAACATCAATACTACGTATGATATATGACCAGGTGGCTGGCGATAGCAAATTGAATGATCGAAGAGCGACATAGACGTATTTGAGTTACACAATATCAGATCTAGAACCACAAGAGCAATCCAGGTAATAGGTAACCATGGAGAAGAATAGATCAGCTGGTTTGATGGGAGAAGACTTATCACTGTTGGCTGAACAGGATAAACAATAAACAGATAAACCGATGTTATCAAGAACTTATAGTTCTAGAGATTAACTACTTGCTTAATATATTCGTTATTAAATATTTTAATGTTTCATCTTCGTTGATTGCAGGTTAGATTGAATGAGAACTATGAAGTCGAGATGCAGTACTATGACATATAGGAACAGTACAAGGAGGTAGAAAAGCAGTATAACTATGAGGTAAGGAAGCTAGATCTGATGTTCAATCGAGAGAAAGGTGAACTGAGAAGTCAGCTTTTTTCTAATCATTATTTTGTAATGCTGATCAAACACAAATGTCAAAAATATTTGAACCTACATTTTACAAATGTGTTTTTCCTGGTCCTCGTATGTTGCAATGAAAAAGTACGTCATTCTACATGAATCCTACATATGGACAAATGAAAAACGACATCCGTCTGTATCACATTCCTTTTTATCAGTACTGACAGCATGAATAGAAAGTATCCGCATCGATTATATCTCAATCGATAACACTCTCCGAGAAAAAATATTATGCCTTCTCTCCTCCCATCGCATAACCTTGTATCATAGGAATGTAGCGTTTTATTTTCAACTTATAAATTGAATGCAAAGTTTCTATAATTTTTCATGAACATAACCAGAAGGAGAATATCAAAAAGCATGTCACTTCCGATTAGAATATGAGATTATCCTTTCCTATTAATCCAGATAGTTGAACACTGAGTATTGAAATTTCAAGAGTATTATATCAAAGGATGAATTTCACAAGAACTAGTAAGCAGAAATTTAGGTTTAGAAAAGCTAAATCTACGGTATCGAAGAACGAAGCATTTAGGCTAGATAATGAGCGTTTTTGCAATTGCGGAAATAATAATAATAATAATAATGAATGGTCTTTATTTTTATCTTGGCGGAATTCAGCTTACGCTATTCTAACACTCAACTACTCAAGATATCGAAATTACAGAACATCTGAGCCTATGAGAGAAGAACCAAAATCAGATTGCAGAAATAAAATTACTCATATCGGTGATAGAGTTTATGCTACGTCATCATAACCTATGAAAAGATACAGTGATTATGCAAAATAGAGTTCACAGAAACAACTTATAAAAAGACTCAAATGATGATAAAACCATCAAGATATTTTCCAAAACAACTAACTCTTTTTGAATCATAAAAAAGTGAACAGGATCAGGTATGAAATATCACATATGAAGCAGAAATTCGTGAAGAATATAACCTCATTTCCAATGAGATCACTTTTCCAACACACAAGAACTTTGCCAGTTGGCTTCATCAGATTCATCAACATAAAGTCTTCAGAATTGCTGACTGAACCTCATAAGCACAGTAATAATTGATACGTAATCACATGATTTACTTGAAAGTCTAGTTTGAAAGTGAAGACTTGTGTGAGATGAGGATTAGCAAGGACTTACCTTTAAACGTGCGATTCCGACGAGTGGTTATACCAAAAAAGGTCCTGCATGCCACATGGCCCATCAACATTAGGTTCGACACAGTCCCACCTGTTTCAAAACTAAATATTCGTAGATACTAAACAAGCGGGAAATGCAAAATAAAAAAATTCTGACTTTTCTTGCATTGAGATCATCAACAAAATTGGCATGAAAAATAATCGCGTACAGTTCTGCTAAAATATGCAATTTTATTCAGTTTTCAAATCTTCAGATACAGAACATGTTACATAAAAAAAAATTCAATTGTCTGATTTTATAATTTCATTTAGTTTTTCGTAAGACCGTCTATTTAAATGTCCATTTGAATGAAATCAAAATATTGTGAGTTTTTTTAAAATGTTTACTACTCAGAGTTTCTTTCAAACGCAAAAAAAATTGTAGAGTAATACGTAGAACATTCAAATTCGAAACAAAAACCGCAAAAAAGTTCATCTTTCTACAAAATTTTGTTGATTACCTTTATGTGACTTCAAATTATCTTCAACATCAGTTTGTACAAAGTTATTCAGGAAATTATTTTCGTGACAAATCATCTTGTTCACGTGTTGAAATGATATGAAATAAAATTGTCTAAAAACAATACTATAAATATGAGTTATAGTTATATAAAAACTGAAAAGTAAAGTAGTAGTTAGCGTATAAGACTAAGAATATTAAAATGAGTTACAGATGAGATAGACTTCCTTCATCAAATAGGTATCAACAAATTTTCAAACTCTTGTGAAAAAGCTTGATATCATTATTGTTCTCAATATTGTCTGGTATATCCCAGACACAAAATTAGAGTCAAATGTCTGTAATTTTTTTTACTCTCAATTAGCTGACGGGGATATAAAGGTATATTTGTAGCTATCTCTTTTCAAAGTGTTACTTTCGAACTCAGCAGAACAAAAACTGAAGCAAAATATGTTCATTTACATATTTTCAGTAAGTAGAATATACGGATTAGATTTATTGACGTCGACGGTGCCAAAAATATCAAAGAACCATCATGTCAATAACCAAGTTAACAACAAATATCAAGATCCAAGCAGAAAGCGGGAGATATTGGATGGAAATTGGGAACTGCCTTCAAATTTTCAAAGGAGGATTTCGGTTAATTACCGGTAGACCAAGTTTCCGTGAAGTTTATTATTGGAAAAGAAAACCAGATAGGTTCAAGTTGTATGAAACTTTCCTCAAGTGGAACACAACTCATCAATATGCATAGAATTAAAAGCAAAATATTTGCTTCAGTCGCAAATGTCGCCAACCTTCACTCTCAAATAGCAATTGTCCCATTTCTCGGTTTGAAAAGTCGTTCCTAGCAACTACTAAATCAAAATATTCAAGTTGTTTCAATTCACAGAACAACCTCCGAGTCGACACGAATATATTCAATTACCATTCAACAGACAGTAAAGTCAATGCGAAGTCACAAAGAAATCAAAAGAATTCGCAACAATTTTTTACGAGACCATACGCGCTTTGTACGAGATTGTACCCTATTCACCAAATCGACCAATCTAAATTCTCCAATTTACTGAAATTTTTTAACAGCGTAGTGGGGGAAAGCCTCGATGCGAGAGGGAGTCACTTTATGAAATTGGCGTTCAGTCGAACGCACGACTTACGCTAGCGCTCGTCACTGAGCGTTGCCAACCCTATAATTTACATCCCCCTGTTTGGTTTGTTTACATATTTTCAGTTGTTTATGGACGCTAGAAAAGTGCGCGAATTTCAGTTTTTTGAAATACCGAACTGTTATCGGTGTTGCTGTGACGTTTTGTTCCTGCTATTTTGACAGTTTTGTGAATGTGGACGTTTGCAGTTGACACCGGTTTCTTCCGTTTGCATTTTGGGATTAACGTCAAAGTGTGATCATATTTGAAAGCCGCGCGGGCATGGCATGACATTTTCGTTGGACACTTGTTAAGGTAAAGGTCACTACTAATCTGAATACTTCATTCAAACATTACATTTTTCAGCAATTCCCAATAATGATGAAGTTTTGTCAAAATTCGAATTCTATATATATATGGATTGCTATATATGATTGCACTGTAATAAATCTTCAAAAATGGTGATTCAACTATTAAAATATACGTTAACTCATTCATCTACTTCATTCTAACGTTAAAATCATAACCTCATTTATATTTATAAGCGTATTATTTTTTGAATGTCATTTGTGGTAAATCGAGCTTTAACAGTTGAAGAAACAATAGAAATATAATTATTCAATTTACTTCAATAAAATTGAAGATTTGAATAACATACCGAGCAAGAAACATGTGCGTTCTGAGAATCATCAGTCATTATTTTGAATTTGGACACCCACCCTGGGTTTTCTCATGTTTTCAAAAGCCAGAAAACTGTAATTTTCATTCAGTAATTGTTTGCGAAATGCGAAATAATAAAAATTCGTCAGATTCAACGTTTACTTCCTATTTTATTTCATTCAACCAATTTATCTGTTACTAATGGCTCATAATTGTATAATTTTCAATGTAATTAGGCTTTTAACATAAATGTATTATTGAATGCATCGAAAAAAATGTCCGCTCGAAAAAAAAATTCCCTCACCTCGAAAATAAAATAAATCTTCTGGAAATAATCTCAAATGTGAGTGGAATTCATTATTTTCGAAAATTAAATATCCAATTGAATAATCAATCATTACTTACTTAATAACTATCAAAACATTTGATAAGTGTTAATAGAACAATTTTCAACATAAAACAGTGGGTTATCAAAAAATCATCATTATAGGATGGAAAATAATTCTCATTGGTCTATTATATTGAGTGACGAAAATATATGATAATTTTTCAAGGTATCGATTGCTGTCCGCAAATTGTTGGTCAATAAATATATGTTTCATCTGAAATGTAAATGCTTCAGTTAAGAAGTTTGAGAAACTATAAAATTTCTGGAGCAATACATCACAAAATGGTGAATGCGCGAGTGCCACGTATCTTAATCACTACATTAGTTGACTTCGGAAAAAGCCATACAAATGGTTGTTTCCATTAAAATGGACTTTTTTAAATCTAATAGTTACTAACTGAGTTACCAACAATCGCCTGGTATTTCTTCTATTGCTCTCCAGTTAGCAGCATCTTCACAGTGTCTTACAGAATTTCTGGGATAACATCCTCGTTCACCCGATCTGAACCCATTTGAAATTTATGTATACATGTTCAAACTATGGTTACTCTCTAACGAAGTTGACACGAGACATCGTGTTCGAAATCGAATACATGCTGCGTTGAGACAATCAAACAAGATCCAAGTTTAATGAATTATATCATCTCCGTAAATGAAAAAGTTTAACAAAAGTGTTTCCATTATTAGTCAATGTTCATATAAGTTATTATTTATTAGGTGTATGCATATAAAAATCATGATGTGTTATGTTTGTATACCAATTATGAAGTGTCTTCACAAAAATTAATACTAGAGTTTCACCGTGGAAAACTACAGAAAAATTTGTCTGTGTACTCTTCTTTACAATAATTAAGCGACAACTTTGTCTCACCCCTTACAACTGATAGACTGAATATGTTTATGTAATATTTTTTTGCTTTCGTCCTTGTTAATCCCTTTAACGTCTTCTCAACTCTGAATACATTCCTTCAAGCTGTTCCAATGCTGAATATACTTATTACTAATCATATTTTCCCAGACACTGACCAGTTGCCCTCAGAATGATATATATCGTTATTCAATACAGTGTGTTTATTTTTAGTTGACTCTGTGGAGCTGATAATAATTAGATTATGTTACAATTAAAATCACTGCTAATTACTTCTAGATGACTCAAGCAATGTGTTCGATAAAATAGTCATAAACTGAAGAGAAAGTATTTATCCGTGTACGCAAGTTATTAGAACAGAAAATGTTTTGTTATTCACCTCGATGTTTGTGAACGTGAACATATTCAGAAATATGTATCAATGACAATAAGACTCATATTTCTTCAAGCACTTTTCAGCAAAGGAAAAAAATGATCCGTAAGTTTTATTAACTAATTTTGATCACGTGATCATCAATGGCTTCGATTGGATTTAAATTTCAGAAAAAATCTCTATTTTTTCTATTGAAATATTCAACTCGATGTGAAGTTGGAATGAAATGTGGGAAGTATTCGTTGCAGTTATTATTATACATATTATTTTCTTGATTTTTGGCATGAGATGACCCTTTTCTCAATTAATTCTGATATATTTATCATGTTCATTTCTGACCATCATTAATCAATTTTCATAAACTCACCACAGTTTTGAACTAGTCGAGTTCTCACATTTATTTTTTACAAAAATCTGGTTCATAAAGAATCAATTTTGTAACATCTAACTTCCAACATTCCAGATAGTGCGACTCTTAACTTTTTTCCGATAATTACCTAATGAAATCGAATACCCTCCGATTGAGTTATTCATTTATACAAAAAAGTAATGATCAACAAAAACTAATTGGGTATGTGAAATTCAGATAAATGACATGTGTCTGCTAGGGGAAATACCATTGTATTCTTTATTTTATTCAAATGTAAAAAGTGGATGATTAATGAAATGTCACTGACATACATTGTAACTATTTTTATCATCAATTTTTATGCAGATGATATTCTAAATAATTAATGGCATAATACAAACGTTTTCGTATAAATCATGTTGGGTCGAGTTCATATTATTTACAAGAATGACATGTGGTAGTAATGTTTGAAACCTGGGTCATAGCTACCTATTTTGAACAAGATATTTAATCACTGAATCACATCTCTGAAACTGAAACTGTTAAATATCACATTCTTTTGGAGTATAATTTGTCAACGTCAACCTCTGAGAGAGTTCAACTCCTTATACTGTAAAAGGAACAATATAAAATTACTCTCTTAAGTACTTATATGACGCTAAATAAATTATTTCAAGATTAAATGAAAATTATGCAAAAAATTAATATTAACTGCTCTCTATGACTGTCAATGATCTCGTAATCTACATTGCAAAGAAACTATTCTTTGTCTTCATATCATCATATCATACAACCTTATTCTTATTCAATATTCTGAAAAACAGAACAGAAATGTTTTACTAAACTTTTGATAGTAATTATGAAATGCTACAGAATTAGAGTCATTTATTTTATAGATTTATTTAGATTTTTATTCCTTCCAGCCGAGTTTATCATCTGAAATAAACTTCAACAAAAAACTTCTGAGACCCAGAACATAACATCAAGAAATGCTATTGATGATCACAATGTTGACGGTTCAAAAGATGGCATGTGAGATAAACTAGTGGTTGGTTGGTAAAGTATAACTAAGTACTCGCTTGTTCAGATGCAGTCGAATACTGGATTTGCCACGTTTCGAAATCTCAAATCGATCAACAACACATTAGTACCTCTACAGCTATAATCATTAAAAATTTAAAACCGATAAATCACTTTGATTAAATCTGGTGGAATAGCTGGTGACATTGCATGTCCTGCTAATCCACCCGATTCAATCACCTTTATCATTCACCAAGATGCACCTAAAACTGGAAAGAATGTGCTACGCAGTATAATATATTTTTTGTCGGCATCACATTTAGCGGATCTATTCCTATAAGAGGTTCATCAGTATTTACTTATGTCTTTCATTATGGACTTAAACTAAATTGACAGTAGAATGTCGAACAAGTGCAACTTTATGTAATTGAGGAGTGCTCAAATGATTGAATGTATTACTTCAGCAAATTATATTATGATTTGTTGTTGCACCGTGGATAGGAAAAAAATTAATCATATCATTATCAGGTATTTCATTTCGTAAAAAGAATTTTATGAAACGCTGCCAATATTCCATTGTCAGTTTTGAAAACCAAGTTGCTTTGATGGGTATAATATTCAGTCAGAACAACTTATCAAAAAAACATTTCTTCGGAAACTGTTACCATATATATTCATTTGGTTCAGTTGAAATAAGAATATGGTCCTTTGATTCCTACTTACAACTTGTCAAATTTAGGAAAAAGATTAAGAATTTCTGCTCCTCCTAAATTTGACAAGCTGTAGTCTTATTCATAATCAATTACCTTTATTCATCGGTCCAAAAACAATTCTTTTTTTTTATTCCAAAACGAATGAACATACCAACTTAGAAATTCGAATTATAGTCTAAAGCTGTTGCATACATTCGATATCGCAAAATATCATACTTGACCGATTAGCGACTAGGTAGAATAAATAGACTATTCTGTTTAGTCGCGCTGCTACTATTAAGAAAATTCTCGTTAATGGTACTGAAATATTTTTACTGATGTAGAACTTTAGAATACCTACATTTGACCGACTAGCGACTACTCAGAATAGTCTATTTGTACAGTAGAGCTCCTACTATTATGAAAATTCTAATTAATGGTACTGAAATATTTTTACTGATTAATTTGAATGTTTTTTACTTCCATTTGTGCCATGAACCCTGACCCATTCATATCTATTCATATCAACCACTCAAGACTGGGTATCACTGGAATTATTAGCACAGCTCAACTTTCTCTTACAAGGACTCATTTCTTTCTTGATTTTATTACTAGAATTCAATCTAAGTACTTCTACCGGAAATTTTGTAATATACAGCCATTCTGCATATCCATTTGACACACTAATTCTCTCCTTCGTGTCCCAAACAATACATCGCATAGGCTGGCTAATGGATATAATGTGAATGCAGATATTTCTGAGTCAACATTCTTGTCATTCAAGAAACAACTCAGGAAACTGAATTGGTCTAGGTGAAACTTGTACCGCTATTTGTTAGATATGCATCGAAGATTTCTCTAATTGTGAATTCAAATTATAAGTCCCAACTATAAGATTCAAATTCAATTAAGATTGTATCTATGATTACGTAATTCGACTGAAAATGGTTAAATAAAGTATTCTACAGCTCCAAGAAAGATCCTCATCAAAGTCAACTTTTTTTAGCACCCGATGCAAAATATTCGGCAACAATGTAGAACCAAGTAGATAAGATGCAGGTTCGTCTGCTTAGAAGAAAACATTTCTCGCATTGACTGTATCATAAATACCCGCTTCTCACATGAATGATATTTCCGCAAACGTGTTCTTTTACAATCAATATAAACGTAATAAAAACGAATTAACTATCATGACAAGTTTTCATTTCAGATATGAAATCACTTTAGAATGATATGTCTACTTACCACGTCATTTTTTTTTATGTAGAATGCATTAATAAAAGAAACAATTTGTATAATTACTACGAAAATGGTTTTTCTAGGTAAAAATAATTATAAAGACATTAAACTTGAGTCATTAAAATGATACGATTTTTTCCCATTTCCACTATGTATTCACAACAATTGCAAAATATCTTTATAAGACAATTAAATTTTTCGCATACGTAGTCGATAGCGTCAAATTGATGAAACAACAATTTCGTGAAAGTCTCTTTGATTGTTTAAAATACACAATCAGCATACTTGATTATCAAAACCGAATGGAATCACATACACGGATGAATGTGTGAAAAGCATATATTACTTCGTATTTGCAAATAAATACATAAAAAAGCAGAATTCATTATTTGCGATGCAGATTTTTGCATACGTAAGTATGAAACTTTCAGAAACTTTTCACATCGAAACTCGATGAAAAAAATACCTCAGGAAGAATCGGTTGGAAATGAAGTAACATCGTTTATTTGAAGTGAAACTTCTTTACGCGCGCTTAACTTGAGGAGTAATTGGATGAATGCGTGACGCGAGCGTTACGAAAAGTGTGATCGAGCGACGCGAACGGAAGTTGAAGGGGAGGTATAACTTGGTGAAGAAAGAAAGAGAGAGAGTTACGTTTCGTATATTACTGTAGCGGCAAGAGAAAGAAGTGCGAGCACACATTTACGGTCGAGTAGGCTCTGAAAGATTAGGAGAAAAACTATTATACCTTGACGCTAATTTTAGCGGGAGATTTGAATGTTAATTTCACGTCCGAAGATGGACAACTCTTGGTAAACTTTCTACAAGATAAATTAGATTTACAAATGAATAATAACCGAAATGAGCCTACCAAAAGACATGGAACAACAATCGATGTATACATTGCTCTTTACGTATCCCCATAAAAAAATATAATGATGAAAGATCAGGTGATCGCGTTGGCCATCCAATCGATCCTCGCCTCTCTATCCACCGATTGGGAAATGTTTTATCTAGGTATTGCCGAACATAAACTTGGTAATGTATTGGTGCTCCATCCTGCTGAAACCATATCGTATTCACTGGAACTTGAGGGTTTTCTGGATCAGAATATGTATTTGCTAAACTTGGAATGACATCATTCTGAAGTAATGCCAAATAATTACCGCCATTCAAGTTGCTCTCAATGAAAACGGGACCAATGATATGGTTTCCTACAATCCCTGCCCAAACATTAACCTTTTGAGGGTATTGCGTGTGTTCTTCTCTCATCCAGTGAGGATTTTCCGTT
>WOGR01002058.1:0-18284 GCA_015342045.1 Leptinotarsa lineolata | reverse complement strand
TCAGATATTCTATTTAGTGTTGTTGCAAACTTGAATTTGCAAACTTTATTTCAACTTTACATTGTAGTTGCCGCCCACTAAGATTATCCAATATACCTCCATCATCTTCATCGGCTGAGTCCATCGGTGAGAGCATTGGGATCAGGAGGTTCAATGGAAATTTCTTCAATATCATCTAGATAGACCATATCTAATGCCTCTTGTAAAAAATCCGCTCTGGAATCAAAATACGACATAAGTTGAAAAAGTCCAGTTCCAAATATCTGAAAGCCTAGCGTTACTTATTTGTAACATCAAGAAACGATTTCCCCATAGCTGATCCTGTTTTGGCAAACATCAAATTCAACATATATAACAACATATAACAAAATTACTCAAAAAAAAGTGAACCTTACAGCTGGACTATGACCATGCAACTGAACATTTGAAAATGAGGTATTGATTCATTTTTGTTTCTTATCTTACTTGATACCAAATTCCAAATACTTATAGGTACAGTATAATTGTTCACTACACCATGAAATCTTAATATATTAGATATTATCATAGAACTGTCGGACGACAAAATGTATTCAAGCGACCTCACAACTGTATGACAAGTATTATGTAATACCTCAGTGAATACTCATTTAATTTGATCAAAATGAGCGTCATTTGAATGAGTACTTGCGTTCAGCCTATTTTCAGAAAGGGCAAGAAAAATCTTCCAAATAACCAGAGACTAGTCGCGTTGCTATCAGTAGTATCGAAAGTTATAGAAAAAGCCTCAAACCACAATATCCGTGAATATTTGGGAGGCTTCAACATCTTGAGCGACCACCAATATGGCTTTCGGAAACAAAGATCAACAGGCGACCTTCTATCATATGTCACCCATATTTCGATTAACGCAAGTGAGAAACATGCAGAGTAAAGAACTTTTGCGCTCGATATTTCTAAGGCCTTTAACCGTGTGTGGCGCATGAGGGTTTGCTGGTCGAACGTTGATGCTATGGCTTTTTAGATCATTTTTGTTATTGGCAATTCAGATTCCTGAAAGAACGTTTCCTGCAAATGGTCGTCGATGGATATTTCTCGAATACTTCCACCATCAACACTGGTATTTCCTAGTTATTGTACATCAACGACCCACTGGAAAGAAAAAACGAGAATCCAAAATATTGCATTGCTGACGACAGTACACTTGTCTCGTCATTCCATTTGGAACCTAGGAAATCGGCTGCGGATGCATAGCTTCACCGACAGCAAGAGGTTGCATATATTTATGAGGATCTAGAGGTGATTTAAAGTAATGCCTAGGCATCAGTTTTCTCCAATAAGATGAATGTCTTCGAACCGGTCATAATAATGTCACGATAGACGATTCCGCTTTCTGCATCGATAAGTTTCTTGGGGTTGAGAATGGACACCAATATGTTTCGGCACAATAATTTCGCTGGAATTGCAGAGGTTGCTTCTCAAAAGCTTGGAGTACTGTTCCGAACCAAGATCGTAAAAGGGCCATAGATAATATCCATTTGGATATTGATGTACATCCTGTGGAAGTGACTGATGAAATAAAATGCTCAGTACTCCATATAGATTACAACCTCAGGTTTGTTCATCAAGTCAATACTCTCATTCAGAGGTCGAACGGTATACTGGAACATCTGTATTCAAACAGACACTTTCTTAGTAGGTCACTCAAAACAACCCATTCAGACGTATTGATTTTATCTATGTTCTATCAATGTGATATCGTCTATGGCCCTTGTCTCGATTCCACAACTTTTGCAAGAATTCAAAAAGTTCAAAATGCCTGCGTTAGACTGATATTCAGTCTGAATCACAGGGATCACGAAACCACTTCAATCAATCAACTGAATTGGTTGAAAATGCAAAACAGAAGAGAACTCCACTTCGCATGTTCTATTTGCGAAGTCATCCAAAAATAACTGCCTATTTATCTGGTAAAAATACTGCTTCCAAGACATCAGATACATTCAAGAAACCGCAGATATATAACAAACTTTGACATCCCGAATCATAACAGCATTATTTATGAACGATCCTCCACGTATCGTGATGTAACAATATATAATTCATTCAGTGAATCTTTGAAAAATTTATCACTACCGCTTTTCAAAAGTAAACTCAAATTTGAATTGCTCAGTCAACAGTGATCTGAACAAAAACATTTGAATTTTTTTGTATATACTATTGTGATACTATCATTACTTTATATCATGCTATTTTTGTAATTGTTTTTTCATACGTGGTTGAGTGGAAGAATAGTGTCTCGGTAAACTCCGCCACGTAAAATAAAGACCATTCATTATTATTATTATTATTTGTCCAACCAACTAGACAAACTAGAAATGAAGAATTAGCAATGAATTCATTTAATGAACTACAACCCAGAGAACGTTTCTATTTTTCGGTTCAAAATTTCACAATAAAACACAGTATCTACATTTTAAAAATGACGAAGTTAGGAATTTCAAAACTGAAATGAAGAACTATATCTTATTAAAATAATGATAAAAAAACTTTTGAAACAAAATTTCATTTGAGTGCCCCAAAAACGTCAAAATAAAATTTCAAATCACATTAACCACATTCATTTATGACTTTACAGAATTGGCATGATAATAAAAGCTTATCGCGATAATTTTAATTTGTAATTGAAATTTTGTAATTAGGTAGGCACCTACTAAACTTGTAAGCAATTCATAAGTTTGTAATTAAATAAAAGTGCCGTGAATGCTCGAAACGTCGAATTTCAACCTTGAATAAGTTTTTTGCACACATAGGATTTATTGGGTTTAAAATTTATTGCAGTATTTTGATCATTTTAGGGTACTCAAATAAAAGCTTGTTTCCAAAGATTATTGATCATTATTTCATTTTATATTTTTCACTCTCAATCGATAACTATCGATCAATACTGAATTCATCTATAGAACGGAGAGTCCTTCAACAGAAAAACTTAAGGAACGGGGAAAACTATTATTAGGATAAACTATACTCTATAATAGGTAGGTACCTTCTCCTCCGACATACCTTATAAGAGGATTAGCTTGTTATATTTCTTAGTCAATTCATTTCATTGATGGCGTCATTATTACATGGCCAAGTCCCAGGTAATTTCGAACAGTCTAATTTTTCTATCAGGAGGTTTCTATTGATATGACTATACTTAAAGCCACGTACGCTTGGCCGACAACGAACAACTTTGAACCCAAGTATACAACAGCGTGGTCAACCGTACTACCCTGCATTTTGTGAACTGTTTAAGCCCAGCATGAAACAATTGGCAATTGGAAGTAGGTATTCAAAGATAGAAGCTTTATTTAATTTTTTTCTAGAAAAACATTTTTTTATCGAAGCCATCTATTTCATGGTGGGTCTACCAATTGCCTATCATAAACGAATGCGTATACAAAATTTCGTGTCCCTGCTATTTACCGCTGAGGAGATCTCTCGTACGGAGCCAATCCTGGCAGCAGCATCAGGTCACGTTTATGAATAACATACATTGTCATTGGTTCTGGACCATCATGCATAATTTCAGCTCAATCATATACCAAGAAGTAGGTCGAATTAAACTTGCAAGATTTGTTAACATACATATAAGTCAAGTTTGATAAAAGCCTTTTAAAAAATAGAAAACGATGGCTAGTACCCCATCATGGGTAGAGAGGATTGGACTTGGCGCTCACAGAAATGGCGGTACCAATGCATCTGTATCTGGAAGCAAAGCATGTTGTCCTTCTATGAAAGGTAGGTTGTATTCAACAAATTATTTCTGTAATCATACTTCATTCTTACTTCACTGATGGAAACATGACGAGAAAACCATAGATAACTTTACCACACACATAAATGTGATTTTACAGAAAACCTGTCACTCGGTATAAAACATAGATTTTGGTAAATGTTTTTTGTTGATATTGGTGTATTCTGTTCAATAAATTCCATGATTTTCTCCATGTTAAAATATCCTGAATGAAACGGTATCATCAAAACAATCTTTTCACAGCTCTTTCCGGGACGAATCATCTGAAAATCGATGAAATGATTTGTCTCGGAAATATTTTTTATAACTGTTATATTTCCATACAGCCCTATATTTTCAGCTTTTCAAAATATTTCATGTGGCATGAAATGTCAAGTATTCCATTTGAAAAAATGTTTTCCTCATGGATCCAGTATCAGGAAAAAAATTGCAAAATTATTATTCAAAATTGAAAACACAACACCTTAAAAACATTTCCATAATAATTCAGGCTCATCGGGTGAGATTTCATTGAAAATGTGAATGATTTACAGTTGATTTTTAAATTTGACTTATACAATTATAGTTATCACATTGGTAGAATGAGAAGCCAGACTATAGTTTCCAACTTATTTTTATTCCAAATCATGTAAGATATGATATATGATGAATTAAGCTCTTTCTCCACGGATTCGGCGAGCCAACTGCATGTCCTTAGGCATAATAGTCACTCTCTTTGCATGGATGGCACATAAGTTGGTGTCTTCAAACAAACATACTAAGTAGGCCTCGCTTGCTTCCTGAAAAAATACAAGAAATTTAAGTAAAATGTAGAATTTGGGACACACAGATATAAGAACCGCATCCACTATAGACAAAAGTTCCTTTGCGAAATCATGCCAAATCAATATAAAAGAATCAAACACAAGTGTAGAGCTATTCAGGTGACTTTACATGAATCACCTTCTACAGTCGTTTCGAGATGAAGAGGGTCAGCACAGAAAAATTAGAAATCGTAAGAGATACAAAGTCTATTGGAATAATAAAAAATTACATACTCCACAAGTTTTTCAAATGAGCTTTTTGAAATTTGGGAAAATCCAATTAGTTTCAAAGAGAACTGGAATTCGCCAATTAAGTTTTTCTGATCTGATTATCAAAAACTTTCCTCATCGCCATTTTTCAAGCCTCACAGGATGATGTACAGATTTTTGATCCGATGTTTCATATCTGAGAAACATCATCGATTTAAATTTTGATGTCAGCTAGAAAAAATAATCAACAGGTCTGAGTCGGCAACAATTCCACAGACGGGTCAAAATTTCTTGAATATCAAAATATAATATAATAATTATAGTAACAACTTTATCCACAGTGAAGCATTCAGAGTGAATGAGTTTTGAAACGGGCAACTTTCTCACAGTATAAGCACCTTTACGTTGCTTCACAGTATAAGCACCTTTACGGTGCTTATACTGTGAATAGAAAGTAAGTTTCAAGACCTGCCAATATGAAAGCATGATCAGAGTAAATTTTCACAAGGTTTGAATAAACAATTGGAATACTCTGAAGAAAACAGTATATGAAAATGCAAAAATCAATACCTGTAGAGCGCAAATAGCAGCAGACTGAAAACGGAGATCAGTTTTGAAATCCTGTGCAATTTCTCTCACTAACCGTTGAAATGGTAATTTTCTGACTAGCAATTCTGTAGATTTCTGGTATCTTCTGATTTCTCTAAGAGCTACTGTACCAGGACGATAACGATGGGGCTTCTTCAATCCTCCCGTGGAGGGGACCGATTTTTTTGCAGCTTTTGAAGCTAGTAGTTTACGAGGAGCTTTACCTCCTGTGGACTTACGTGCAGTTTGCTTCGTACGTGCCATCTCGAATCACGACCTAAAAAGAAAAGATATAGTTTACGCCAAAACTTACTAGCAAGTTAAAAAAATCACGAGTGAGTTGCACGTCAAAAATTATTCTCGAAAGGACAATGCTTGCGAAGTGTGAAACAGAGAAAATTTTATCCTAGACATTCATCACTAAATCCAATTACAAATTCTCCTACCAATACCAAGTGGTACTGCCCTGCCCAAATAACAGATATCAGCCAGACAATTCCAAATTTTTAGGAAATTATTCAAATTCCACGCAAAAAAGACTATCACTGATTGTGAATTAAAGTATCCTGCATATCAATATATACTTAATTTTGGAATAATTCAAATTACTCACTGTTAAACACCGAAAACAATACCAAGCTCAACACAATGAAGTGACACTGTAAATGAATAAACGAGAACAGCACTACAATTAATACGGCAATCAAGTAACTAGAACTGAACAGTAATGCCAATTGAAGCGTTTTTATTGGTCGACGTACGAAAGTTTTTGAAATTCGATTGGTAGACATATAATGAATTTTGATTGTTTCCAACCAAAATATTTATTCATTCACGTGGTGAAAATTGTATTGTTGAACACCGAAAACAACACCAAGCTTAACAGAATAAAATGAAACTGTAAATTAATAAATAAGAACAGCACTACAATAAATACGGAAATCAGTGAACTAGAACTGAACAATAATGCCAATGGAAGCGTTTTTATTGGTCGACGTAGGAAAGTTTCTGAAATTCGATTGGTAGAAATATAATGAATTTTGATTGTTTCCAACCAAAATATCTATTCATTCACTTAGTGGAAATTGTATTGAGGAAACACATTCAAATTTAAAAAATTTGAATAGAATCATTATTATTCATCAAGTACTCTGTGACAGATATTATTCAGTATCATATGTAATCGTAATCAAGCTCAAAAAGTATCTGGTTTTAAAAATTAAAACCCACCTATATTTATACGTCTCTGGACAAATTCTATGCCAATCCTTCCCGACCAACAGAATTGCTTGAAAAGAGAATATTTCGATCATCTGAACCAACCGGAAAACTTTCCGTCAAAAGTAGCATTTTTCGTTAAAAATGCATAAATTCTAGGTATTGCCGAATCCGGCAATATCTAGGATTCTCCAGACAAAAATCTAAATGAAATTTGAAACTTTCACGTTAGAGACGTGATTCAGGTGTCAAATAATTCACAGGGTGGTCGAAATTTCCACCTAAAACATAACATCGAGAAAACTGATGATTTTTTCGAATGGAAACCATACACTATTCTATTATTTTTGGATACTACGGGAAAAAAAGATGTCAAATTCATGAAGAATATCCTATACCTAAAATACACCTCTGGCAAGATATATACGATTTCGGGAAATATTTGAAATGTTAATCATTCGAAGCAATACCAAACCAAGAAAGCTTTGAAAACAAATGAACTTATATTAACCCTGTCATTGATAAAAGGTAACTCAACATGAAAATGGATGGATTGAAATAAAATACTATAAGAGAGATGAATTATATCTTTGTTCATCAATATCGAATACAGTAATTTCATTTTGTTTATATTTTTTTAAGTTAGAATCCTCTTTAATTTTAGAATTTAACTTAATTTCTTTAAATTAAAAAAATATTGCGGTTCATTTCAACAGATGTTCAAAGACATTGCCATTCTGTTCTAGGAATATATTCCTTTTTGCAAACCACTATTTGTAGCTTTCTGTATGGAGTAAGGAATCAAATCATTGAAAGCTCTCAGAACCCTTCGTTACATGTTTTCTTCATCACAGGATCCGCAAAAACATTCTCTTTGATATATTCCCAGATGAAAAAGTCGAGTGGCATCAGGTCTGGAGAGCAAGAGGAAAATTCAAATGGCTCATTGTAGCAAAGCCACTGATCTTCGGACATCCCATTAAACAACCCAGCAACGGTATCAGTACTATTTGCAGGGGCTCCATTCATCTGATACCATAACTTGAAACAGTATTGTTCAGAAACATGCCTTATGGATTCACCAACCACATTTCTAATTATATGCGTATATCTATCGCTATTTCAATTTTCTTCATAAAGATACGAACATAAAATTTGGTCTTCCTTTATAGCACAAAAAATATTTAAAATCTATCAGTCCTGGAAGTTGCGTTGGCGAACGAGCTTTGAATTTTCTGCTCCCCAAAAATGATTATCATGGTGGTTGTACATACCATTCTTGGCAGATTTGGCTTCATCTGTCCATATCATGTTCTTTTGAACTCAGGGTCCCCCTGTATCTTGATAAGAAACCATTCGCAGAATTCCACTCGTGCAAGTAAGTCGTGAGGTTTCAGATTTCAAACCTGGTGATATTTGAAGGGACGCCACTCATGTCTGATTGAAATCCGGTTTATTGACGAACATGAAATTCTTAGTGACTTTTCTGCCTGCTTCACAGCCAGGATAGGCTGTGAAGTTGGCCAAAAATACGATTTCGATGTCTTCATTGTGTACGAGTGTTTTTTTTTTTGTTGATGACCGACGAAAAAGATCGGAAATCACGGCAGTTTCTTAAAAAACTACTCAGAATATTTTTATTGGGTCTGTGTAGATTTGGAAATCTCTCTGCAAAAACACGGAAAGTTCTGTCCATTATCTTATTGCATTCACCATAAATGATTATCAAATTCAGGAAATCTTGAGTAGAATACCCCAAACGAGACATTTTGCACACAAACAGAAAACTACGAAATACACGTCAATTATATCCCATCAAATTCCGACATATTTGTTGGAACTTCATTTGTTTTCAAAGCTTTTTTGGTTTGGTAATAGCATCTGTTGAAATGAAACACAATATTATCTGAATTTGAAGAAATTGAGTTGAACTCTAAAATTAAAGTGAAATCTAACCTCAAAAAAAATAAACAAAATGGAATCACTGTATTCGATATCAATAAAACAAAGATATAATTCATCTCTCTGATAGTATTTTATTTCAATTCATCCATTTTCATGTCGAGTTACCTCGACAGAGTTAATATTAGTTCATTTGTTTTCAAAGCTTTCTTGGTTTGCTATTGCTTCGAATGATTTACATTTCAAATAATTCCCAAAATCATATATATCTTGCCAGGGGTGTATTTGATATCTTTTTTTTTTTCGTAGTATCCAAATATGATAGAATAGTATATGATTTCCATTTGAAAAAATCGTGTTTTATCAGTTTTCTCGATATTATGTTTTAGGTGGAAATTTCGACCACCCTGTAAATTATTTCCGTAAATTTGATAAACATGTTTATGACGTGATGCTTGAGGTGTGATTCTGTGAAATTTCATAGTTTCAACTGTTACTGTCAATGAGTTATGATTTTTTCGGGGTGGTGCTGTAACTGTTGAATTTATGAGAAAAAAATTAATATCTCGATAACAATCAAATTTGGGTATAGGCATTGTTATACAAAGTGGACCCTAAATGTGCTGAGAAATTCAAGAATGTAATGAAATACAGGATATTCGATTTGAAATAAGGAATTTGCCCTCAACTTCCGGTATAACAGAAAGAGACTCGGAGTTGAAAATATTCTAGTTGAGAAGGACATTTTGTAAAACTCACTACCACAAAATTCCAAGTTTTTATTTTGAATCATTCTCCATATATTCCTAAAAACGCTCGTTGTGAAAGACCCTGTATACCATACAGTTCAAGATATCTTTATGAAAACCTCAAACTCTGAGTTCCGAAATGTCGAGGGAGATTCATACGAAATTTTGGAGTCTTCAATAACGTATTTTTTTTTTCAGGGAGAAAATATCATTGTTATTCATAATGTATTTCCAGACTCCGTGAATATTTATTCTTCAGAAATCATATCATAACTATATATTATTCCACTGAATATCTCAACTGATAAATATGGATGAAATTTTTTTCTTAATTCCCGTCCATTTCCATATCAGGAGCTATTTACATTTTCAAGATCAACGGTACAGTACAATAGCTGTGTCTTTCGAGAACTCAACACCTTCTGCAAATTTTAAAAAAGTTCAAGCAATGGAATCAAAATCATTCCAATTACAATTGTGTCAACATTTCTTCCTCACTTCGTTTAGTATAAGTATAAAAAAATAGAAGTCTAGAGTTGCAAGGAAGTACATTTCCAGGTAACCATCGATGGTTCTCTCTCGGACACCTTTACAGCAGACTTGTTTATATTTTCCATTCGAATGTTTGTCAGTGCTCATATTTGTTAATGAATTATGTTCGTATGAAAATCTACATCATCAGTAATATATCACCAAACAATTGTTGGACTACAGTAGGGTTGACCTAGGTTATTCCATACGTCTACTCACAGATAACTGTCTGAATCATGATATTATGAAGATGCCGTTTCTTTAAGGTGATAGTACAAGCCTGCGGATCGTATCAGGCTTTCACAGTTGGTCGAGTTTTATTGTTGCCATCCAAGCAGATCGTGTAAGGACAGTCTACTTTCGAACACGTAAGGAACATCACTTTACCTATATAGTAGGAAGCCGATCGAGTAAGGTTGGTTGACTTCCAAACACTTCAACAAAAACAAAATCACTTGATGAAGACAAATGGGACTTTGTCGAAACGTCGTGAGATCAATCCCAGTGAGGATACAAATACACAACACCGATCAAAACTCAAAAACCAATTCAGCATTTTCCCGTCCGTGAGAACGTTCGATTGTCATTGTCGTCTCACGTGGAGGTGATGTGAACTGGCCACCGGGATTGTGCAGTTTGACTCCGTTGGACTTTTTCTCGTGTGGTTTTCTTGAGTCGCAGGTGTATGCGAATAAGCCACAAACCACAGCAATCCTCAAAACCAACATAACCAATGCCATCCACATTTGAACAAACATTTGAACGACGTTATATTTCACACATAATGACATCATTAGTTCTTTCAAAGAAATAAAAAAAAATCGATGGTATCTCACAGCTACTTTGTTTTATTTGTATTTAAAGATAGGAAGCGCTTAATGAAAGACTCATTATGTAGGTACTTCAATAATCTAATCCTCTCATCATTATTTCACCCGAGCTTCGGAATATTGGAACTCAAACATCCAAAATCTTTGACGACAACAAAAAGATTCAAGTTATAAGCCTTTAAAAAATTGAATTAGGGTGTCTACATTTGAATAAAATCAAAATGCTGCAAAAACTCAGGAAAATAACTATTAATTATTATCTATAAATGCTGTTAGGTTTCCAAACTTGTACGTAAATACGTGAAAGTGAGTTGGCTCCTTGAAAAATCCTGTTGGTACAAGATCTTTTTTATTATAGATAATATGAAACTATATTTCAGGGGTTTTTGGTTAAGAACTGACAAGAGACAAATGTTAGATTATAATAATAATGTTTGTGATGAATATTACAAAGAATATAATACATACTAGGGAACCGATAAATAGAAAAGTTACAGTAGTTCAGACTGCTTGTACATGATATAATAACGACTCGATTGATACGATCGAGTCGTAATTCCTAGTTGAAAGTCTATTTCTATCTCACTCTAATTTCTATTGCCGTTTCTTCTCATTCGAGCGCATTTGGCCAAGGCCCTCCAGAAACTTTGTCAGAGGGCGTAGCGGTCTTGCTAGAGGCAATGCTGCCACACTGAGTTTTTTCATTTACGTTTTATTTGAATGAAAGCACTTCATTTTTCACTGCTTGCCTCCTTCTGGATAGGCTTTCGGAGAGAAATAACACAAATGCACAAGTTCATATATTTTATAGAACTGATGACTACGTCGACATTCAGCCTGGTTACTGGCGTAGAGGGCAACCAATAACCACTCGATATTTATTCAAACGTGACTTTCTTTCAGATTACACTTCATTTTCAGCTTACAAATCTTTGACTCCACTTCGAACACGACATACGCGTGCCATTTTTGAGGGCGGTCGTTATCAGCACAATAGTCCTCTATCGCGATCGGAGAGAATGTTTCGAGTTGAAAGTCACAATTTGGATTTTGAAATCTAAATTTCGATTGAGAACGATAACATCTCCCCTTACGAAGACGTCATGGTTCGGATCGATGGCATGCATCTATGGTTCCGCCTTGCGCCACTGAAGAGACATATAACGGATCGAAACAGTGCTGTCTGGTGTTGAATCATAAATGCGTTGGGTTTGGGCTCTAGTTTACAACCAATTTCCTTGTAGTGGAAGCTGTAGTGGAAGACAGAGGACGGATGTCGTCG
The DNA here is from genome assembly GCA_015342045.1 of Leptinotarsa lineolata. Classification (NCBI taxonomy): domain Eukaryota; kingdom Metazoa; phylum Arthropoda; class Insecta; order Coleoptera; family Chrysomelidae; genus Leptinotarsa; species Leptinotarsa lineolata. Next base: position 6,393 of record WOGR01002058.1, on the reverse strand, counting down.
GCGATCAATGTCAAAAATTGGCTTTGCAATTGACCGCCTTGAGCAGCCGTTTATCTTTGATATTCGAAGATTCATTTCTTTGACGGTCCCATAGATGACGTCTTCGTTATAGTAAGTGTTATCGCCTCTACTCGAAAAAAGCCACCTTGATTTTTCTTTTGTATATTAGATCCACTTTATAACCCAAAGAAATTCAACTAGAAGTATTTATAGTGTATTTCTCAGTCAAATCATATTTTTTGTTTGAAGGCTGACTCAAGGTATGTTTTTTTTAACACTAATCTTATTTTAAATGAAATCATTCCCGCCAAATATTATTCGCCCTCACTGTTCGATGTACATTGACAACAAAATACATTCAAAGACATCAACGCAACATTGAAGTAACGTTCAAACGAATTTCAAAATTTCAAATAAATTTGCAATGAATAATATCCGTAACAGAGAACTTGATGAATATTAATGATTCTATTCAAATTGTTCAAATTTGAATGTGTTTCCTCAGTACAATCTTCACCACGTGAATGAATGAATATTTTGGTTGGAAACAATCGAAATTCATTATATTTCTACCAATCGAATTTCAGAAACTTTCCTACGTCGACCAATAAAATCGCTTCAGTTGGCATTACTGTTCAATTCTAGTTACCTGATTGCCGTATTTATTGTAGTGCTGATCTCGTTTATTCATTTACAGTTTCACTTTATTGTGTTAAGCTTGGTGTTGTTTTCGGTGTTTAACAGTGAGTAATTTTGTGTATTTCAAAATGTAGTGTATTTCGATATGCAGTATACTTTCATTCACAATCATTAATAGTCTTATATGCGTGAAATTTAAATTATTTCGTAAGAATTTGAAGTCTGGTTCCTGGCTGATATCTGTTATTTGAGCAGGGCAGTGTCACTTGGTATTGGTGGGAGAATCTGTAATTGGCATTAGTGATGAATGTCTAGGATAAAATTCACTGTTTTACACGTTGCAAACATTGTTCTTTCGAGAATAATTTTTGACGTGCAACTCACTCGTGATTTTTTTAACTTGCTAGTAAGTTTTGGCGTAGACTATACCTTTTTTTTTCAGGTCGTAATTTGAGATGGCACGTACGAAGCAAACTGCCCGTAAGTCCACAGGAGGTAAAGCTCCTCGTAAACTACTAGCTTCAAAAGCTGCTAGAAAGTCGGTCCCTTCCACGGGAGGAGTGAAGAAGCCCCATCGTTATCGTCCTGGTACAGTAGCTCTTAGAGAAATCAGAAGATATCAGAAATCTACAGAATTGCTGATCAGAAAATTACCATTCCAACGGTTAGTGAGAGAAATTGCACAGGATTTCAAGACTGATCTCCGTTTTCAGTCTGCTGCAATTGGCGCTCTACAGGTAATGATTTTTGCATTCTTATATACTGTTTTTTTTGAGTGTTCCATTTCTACCATTACTTACTTCCTTCTTTAACTTTCACCAAGAATATTCTAAGATGCTTATACTATGTGACAGACTGTCGATCTTCTGATTTTGATACTGTTGAGTCTCCTTCCATTTCGGGAAATCCCCACCAGTGGGTCTGAAAATCTCTGAGCAGATATAAAAACAATTTCAAGTAATGAAACGGCTGTCGATTATCAACTTATAGTCAACTTCAACATACGCTTCTTCTTTCTCAATAGTGTGAGTGTGATTGAATAATTACCAGATATTTATTGTGAATTGTTTATTCAAACCTATTGAAAATTTACTCTGAACATGCTTTCATATTTGCAGGTCTTGAAACTTACTTCCTGAAATATATTCATTTTTATATTTCCTCTTCAAGCATGAATGAATTCAATTTCTAGTTTTTCAATATATTCCCAAAGAGGGTGTTTTTTCGAAGTACTTTTCGAAAACTAATTCAGGACCAAACTCTCCTGTTCCAAAGTTAATCCATCGCTACAGTAAATCAGTATGGCATTAAAACGAAAAAAAAATCATTCGATAATCCCAGTATTGTTGGTATACTCCTAAAGATGTATATCGCTTCATGATGACATATCTTTTCAAATCTATCATAGTCCTATGACCACCTATTGATATCAATAATATAATTATTTTTATTTCGAATTCAAAAAGTAACAATGAGCTATAGTATGTATCATTAACTGTGTCCAAAATAAGAAGGGCCAGCTACTGAAAATCGGAAACCGTAAAGGTGCTCTTACTATGAGAAAGTTGCCAGTTTCAAAACGTATTCACTCTGAAAGCTTCACTGTGAATGAAGTTATTACCATAATTATTATATTATATTTCAATATTCAGGAGATTTTGAGCTGTCTGTGAAATTGTTGCCAAAAAAAGCCGACTCAGACCTGTTAATTATTTTTTCTGTGAGGCTTGAAAAATGGCGATGAAAAAGTTTTTTTTAACTTCGGTACTCAGATCGGAAAAACTTAATTGACAAATTTCAGTTGTCTTTTCGAATGTCTTTGAAACTGATTCGAAAAGCTCATTTGAATAACCTGTTGAATATGTAATTTTTTTATAATTCAACAGACTTTATATCTCTTACGATTTCTGATTTTTCTGTGCTGACCCTCTTCATCTTGAAATGACAATAGAAGGAGGTGATTCATGTGAAATCACTTGGATAGCTCTACTCTAGTGATTGATCTTTTTTGATATTGATTTGGCATGATTTCGCAAAGAAACTTTCGTTTATAGTGGATGCGGTTTTTATATCTGTATGTCCCAAATTATACATTTTACCTAAAGTTCTTGTATTTTTTCAGGAAGCAAGCGAAGCCTACTTAGTATGTTTGTTTGAAGACACCAACTTATGTGCCATCCATGCTAAGAGAGTGACTATTATGCCTAAGGACATGCAGTTGGCTCGCCGAATCCGTGGAGAAAGAGCTTAATTTATTATATATCATAAAAGAGCTTAATTTATTATATATCATATCCTACATGTTCGGAATAAAAATAAGTTGAAAAATATAGTCTGGCTTCTCAATCCACCAATGTGATGACTATAATTGTATTAGTCAAATTTGAAAATCAATTGTGAATCATTTACATTTTCAATGAAATCTCACTTGATGAGCCTGCTCCATTATGGAAATGTTTTTAAAGTGTAGTGTTTTCATTTTTGAATGAAAGTTTAACAATATTTTTCCTAATACTGGATCCATGACGAAAACAATTTTTTCAAATAGAAGCTGTTCAAAATATCCCCACATGGGATTTTGAAAAGTTCCTAAAAATATAGGGTTGTATGGGAATATATTAGTTCCAAATAAACCTCGTAAACGAAATTTCAGTGAGAAATATTTTCGAGACAAATCAATTGATCGATTTTCAGGAGATGAATTGTCTCGGAAAGAGCTGTGAAAAGATTTTTATGACGATAGCGTTTCATTCAGGATATTTTGACATAGAGAAAATCGTGGAATTTATTGAACACCATCACACTAATATCTACAAAAAAAAATCGTCTTTAGGTTTAACCGAAATCTGTGTTAGGTACCAAGTGACTGGTTTTCTGTTAAATCACATTTATGTGTTCGGTAAAGTTATACATGGTTTTCTCGTCATGTTTCCATCTATGAAGTTAGAATGAAGTACGGTCACAGGAATAATTTGGAAGCACAATATGCTTTGCTTCCAGATACAGATGTATCGGTACCGCTATTTCTGTGAGCGCTGAATCCATTCCTCTATACCCGTGACGGAGTACTAGCCATCGTTCTCTTTTTTTTTTTAAAAAAGGCTTTATTCAACTTGACTTATATGTATGTTAACAAATCTTGCAAGTTCAATTTTACCCACTTTCCGGTATCCGATTGAGCTGAAATTTTGCATACTCGTCCAGAACCGATGACAATGTATGTTCAACGTGGCCTGATGCTGCTGCCAGGATCTGCTCCGTACGGGAGATCTCAGCGGTGAATAGCAGGGATACGTAATTTTGTATACGCATGTGTTAATGATAGGCAGTTGGTAGGCCCACCATGAAATAGATGACACATCCGTGGTTGGTTTCAGAAAAAATATATACTTCTAGAAATAAAAGTAAATCAAGCTTTTACCTTCAAATACCTACTTCGAATTGCCAATTGTTTTATGTTGGGCTTATACAGTTCACAAAATACAGGGTAGTACGGTTGACCAAGCTGGTGTATACTTGGGTTCAAAATTGTTCGCTACCGGCCAAGCGTACGTGGCTTTAGGTAGAGTCACATCAGTAGAAGGCCTCCTGATAGAGGAATTTAGATTGTTCGAAATTAACTGGGACTTGGCCATGTAATACTGACGCCATCAATGAATGAATAGACTGAGAAATATAACAGGCTAATTCTTCTATAAGGTATGCCGGAGGAGTATAGATTATAGTTTATCCTAATAATAGTTTTCCCCGTTTTTTTGTTGGGGGACTTTCCGTTTTATAGCTTCCGTATCAATCGATAACTATCGATTGGAACTAAAAAATATAAAATGAAATTATGATAAAAAACTTTCAAAACAAGCTTTTATTTAAGTGTCCCAAGAAGATCAAATTACCACATTAACCAAATTCATTTATGACTTCACAGAATTGAAATCATAATAAAAGCTTGTAGTGATGCCTAGAAGAAATCTCTACATATTCAGTCAGATGAAATTTAAATTAAACATTCTGACAGATCAACTAGGTACTGCAATGAATTTTGAACCCGATAAACCTTTTGTGTGCAAAACAGTTATTCAAGGTTGAAGGTCCACATTTCAGGCATTCACGGCACATTTATTCAATTACAAACATTATGAATTGCTTATATAAGTTTAGTAGGTGCCTACTTAATTACAAAATTTCAATTGAAAATTGAAATTATCGCGAGAAGCTTTTATTTTAATTTCAATTCTGTCATAAATGATTGTGGTTAATGTGATTTGAAGTTTTATTTCGATCTTTTTGGGGTACTCAAATATAAGCTTGTTTTAAAAGTTTTTTATCATTATTTTCATAATAAATGTACGCAAATCGAATACTTTCATAATGCGTTATCGAAACTGTCTCAATCATCCCACTTATTGTGATGAAAATACAATATCTTCAGTATCTCAAATATGAGATTATACATATCTATATATTACATTGCAATTAATAATTGGATATTCCTTCAGGAGATAGGAAATTAGCTTGTTAAAAATGTAACCAGGAAATGTTTTAGATCATACATTATCGAAATAGTAATAATTACATATGTATTTATGAGTAATGTTATCCTCCCAAAATTCATACTTGATTCCACAAATAAAATTTTTTGATTACTAAATTAACATAACATGAGTATACCGTTCAGTACAAGCTATCTATTCTCCAAAACGCAGTTTTGTCAAGTCCCGGTACATTTGTACATAAAACCAAACGATATTATTTGCTTCAATAACGAAAAGTTTCATTCAATTGATTATTTGCAAAGACTTTTTCCAAAGTAATTCACACACTTGGTATTTCTACCTGAAACTCAAAATTGTAAGTGACAACATAAAAAAATTTTGAATGCAAATTTCAGTTGGAATCGATATAACTTCTATTTCATTGCCTGAATCTACTCAAGTTTTTTTCGGAAGTTGGAATGGAAATTCCTGGAAGGGCACACTTATAATCATAAAATTATTATATTTAATGATACGAAATGAAAATATAGTTTTGGCGAAATACGAAAGTATAAGCAATAATATATAGATTATGTAGACCGATAACATTCTCTCACTGAATAAAATCAGTACGTTAATGTACACTCCTGAATTTTATATAAGTTTCATTCAAGTGAATGAATGTTCACCGACCATTTGAATATCAGGACTTGAGATATTAAGCGGAATTAACATCATATTAGTTATATCAAATGCCCCTTGAAACATTTTCGCAGAGAAGCAGAGAAGTAACCAAAACGTGGAAGAAGTACAAGTACAAAGGGAATCGCAATTCATTCTTTTCTATAGGGACTACAATATTCCCATACCTGATTCTCTCAAATATGTGTCATGTCTAGAAAAAAAAGTTTTGATGGAATTTCTCAGATATATCTTTTTGAATTTGTTTGAGTTAATTATGTAACATGGTTTAGTAGCATGGAATGAATGATCATTGGATGGAAAGCCATTATAGTTTCGAAAAAGGAACTATTTTATACTTTCTATAATAAACAGATACATTCACTTGGTGTTTTATTTGATGAAGAAAATGAAAATTAAATAATTTCGAGTGGTACCAAGGAAACGAAAATGAACTATTTTCAAAATATTTTATTACAAAAATATCTTAAGAATGGTAAGGACACCGAGCGAGATTCAAATCGGACATAACCTCGAAATTTATCGAGACAAATAGGGGCGGACCTTATTTCCTTCAAACGATCGCGAGAAGACGTACTGA
>WOGR01002057.1:0-18285 GCA_015342045.1 Leptinotarsa lineolata | reverse complement strand
ACATTTCACGGTCATCACGAACACTGGCGGATACAGCCGCAATATTTTCTTCGGTCCTCACTCTACGTATGCGTGTTGGTGGTTTAATGTCCAAGAATGTAAACTGGGTTCGAAATTTAGTCACAAGCTTTCGAATAGCTCCCTCAGTAGGCCGACGAAACTGCCTACAAATTGGAAGAAGTGCACGATGAACTTTCCTAACCGAGCATGAACTTTGATAATAAAATTCAATAATTTGCAAGCATTGTTCATTCGGAAGTCGATTCATGGTTAAATTATAGACCAAATTGAACAAGTTTGACAATGCCACAAGACACGAATCACGCGTGATCTATCAAAAACAATATTGCCAAAAAGATACCAGCAAGAAAGTCACTCACATTATTTTCTGAGCGTTCCAAAAGGTTGAATTTCTATCCTTCCTCTTCCAAATGCAAAACGTCATGATCGTGATCCTTATAATCTCATCAAGAGTACTACCGCAGTTGCAGTCGAAACGTTTGGATATTATAACCAAAGGAGACCACGGCCAAACCCGGAAATCAACCAAAACATCGTGCCACTCTTTCAAAAGATAATTCGCGAGTGTTGAATTGGTCTTCCCATTCAAAACATTTCTTCTATGCTCTTTCATTCTTTTGGAAAAAGTTATTTCGGTTTGTCCTATACAATATGATGCTTTGATATAAAGATGTTTTTGTATAGCGAATGTCATGGTTTTGTGAACTTCCAAGTGGAAATGTTTTAAGTATGGTTTTTGAGGGATTTTTTCAAATATATATTTCCGAACTGTTCAACAAAAATTGCATTCTGAAAATATATAAAATCGTTTCGTGAACATTGAATTGATATGTATGACGTTTCAGTTACGAGGCCGAAAATGGCATTGCAGCTAGGGAGCAGGGTCGTCCAAAAGCAGCCGATATTCTGGAAGCTCAAGGTGAATTCAAGTTCACCGCTCTTGATGGCACCCCCATTCAGCTAACCTACCTTGCTGATGAAAACGGGTTCCAACCCCAAGGAGCGCATCTCCCAACTCCACCACCAATTCCAGCAGCTATTTTGAGATCCTTGGAATACAACGCCGCTCATCCTGAAGAAGATCAGGAAAGACCTGCTTTCCGCCGACCTTGATTGTGATTCATGTCTTCAAATGCTGTGTTTAATAATTTATAAATGTGATCTTTTATGTAATATACTATTTTGAATTGTGTATAATTCTCAGAATTGTATAGGTTCTTTCATCAAAGACGTTCTATCTTCAAATTAAATAAAATGAAGTGTGTGTGAGATATCATCGAACTTTCCCATTCGCTTGACAGGCCTACCAAAAAAAGGCACCCAATGAATTCAAAGACCTGCGTGCAATTTGCATTTTGCCGGTGCTTTCAAAAATTTTGGAAAGGGCTCTAGAAACACAAATCAAGGATTACTTATGCGATGAGTCCTTAATTCCCTCAATCCAATCTAGTTTTCGTAAATTTTACAGCTGCACCACTGCTTTACTACACATTACTGACGATATCATGAAAGCTACAGATAAAGGACAGGTAACAATGCTAGTGCTATTAGATTTTAGTAGAGCTGTCGACACCATTAACTATGATTTACTGGTTAGCATGTTGAAATATATGGGCTTTTCCGACAATGCTTGTAAATTGATAGAAAATTATCTCGAAAATCGAAACAGGATCTGGGGTCCCACAAAGAACCATACTTGGTGCATTATTGTTCTCCTTTACTCTTTCCATATTCTTACCAAAATCCAAAACTGCAATGTGCATCTCTATGTTGACGATACTTAGCTATACTATAGTTTCAAGTGTCAAGAACTAGAAAATGCATGTTCAGTTATGAATGAGGATTAAAGGAATTTCATCAGTTATGCCTGCTTGCTTCTTAATGCAACAAAATCTAAAGTCATGCTGTTTGGAGGTAAATATCAGAGACAAACATTACCACCGGATATTAATATAAATAATGAACAAATAGCGTTAGTAGATGGAACAAAAAATCTGGGCGTAGTAATTGGCATCAAATGGGATTTTTTTTGTTAATCTCTTCAAGCAACTTTCGATATCTCCATTAGGTTGTGCTTTGAAAATGATGCCAAATGACCGATCAAGTGATTTTTTTTTCTGTCAAATTTGACATTTTTTTCCAAAAAATGTTCAGAAAAGCAGTTATTGCTCGAAATTTCGAAAATCGGTAGGGATAAAAGATGATTGTTTTTTCATTTCTTACTCATATACCAATTTTTAGCTCTCTAGTACGAATTTAGTTTTTTTACAGTTTTTCCAAAATTTGACATTTGCCGATTTCTCAAATTCAGCCAAACCTCAACAAAATTAGTGCTTTATGCCTACCTTATCTTTCCAATGCATTTTTATTACTAATTGCAATTCTAAATACAACTTATTTCGCAAAAATTTAAAACACCAGAAAAAATTATGCCAGAAATGATGCAAAGTTGATACAGTTTTTAAAAACAGATAAATATTACACTTTATTTCTACTTTTTGCGAAATAGCTTGATACATAGGCCTAAATAAAAAACAATATCAATGAAAAGTACATATATTTTATTTTCACATGTCACAAAACCTTTATTTGAAACAGCAATATAATGAAAATTCTGTTACCTTATACAGGGTGTTTCAAATTCTATCCTCACCATTGGGAGATACGAACCGCCTGCCAAATCTCGAAACATAAAAGGAAACCTATCTATGAATGAAAGTGGTGGAAGTTGACTTTCTGGTTGATTTTTACTATGCTGTGAACATATGTTCCAGACAAGTGTACCAACAAAATAAAATCGCTAACTAAATTTACGTAGTCCTTATTTTTTCAACAGATCTGGTATGTGCAATTTGATTGTTAGGATTCACATAACAAAGTAACAACAACTACTGTTTCTGTTTCAATCACGCCATTAGAGCGCCCTTTTTATAGATTTTTTTATAGTTCTCGTTCATCTAGATTAATTATGTGTATTGTGGAATACCAGAGGGATCTACTTTAGGACCGTTGTTCTATCTGGTTTATGTAAATGTGCGTTTCACCAACCAAGTTGGCGACTTCGCACCTTCTATATGGATCAGTTCAATTATAACTTATAGGTATTTTATATTAGTTTGAAATTTTTTGGATTCTTAAAATTATTCTTGTAAAACTGTTCTGCATACCTGATATTTTCATGGAAAATATACAAAAAATATGTTTCAGACCGGTAGCCTCATCGCAAAGAGTGTTTCTTCAGTCACCCTTTCGAAGCGGTACACCCAAAAAATGGTGAAATGCTGCATTTTGAACATAATTTACCAAAGATTGGAGCTGGAAAAATCCGAATTGAAAACCAGAAACTTTAAGGGAGTTCCCTTCATTGTTCTGAAAAACCCAAAAAAGCCAAAACATCATTTGGTAAATTTGTACATTTCGTGGTTGAATGGTATCGAAGATGCTATAGAAAACAATTACGTAAGACTATTCAAAGTCTGGTGATTTATAACTGGATTCCGTTTTTTTTTTCAGCTGAAAGAAATATTCTTATTCATGAAAAACTCTGAAGGCGACGTATCTGAAACTTACAATTTCAAGTTAAAATACAACAAAGACCCGAATACCGAAAACAAAAGAACTTTGGTGCATGTTCAAAAAGAAACCACAGAATTATTGCAGGCTATTCGCGACTTGGGGAAAAACGAGAAGTTGGAGAACATACGACTTACAATAGAATTCACTTATAACCCTGGTAAGTATTATTAACTAGAACTTTTCTAGGGTTGGCATTTCGTGAAAATTTTTGTTTTCAGTTACTCCTCGTGAATACCAACCACCAGGGTTCTCAGCAGCGATCCAACCAGAATGTATAAAAGTTCCTGTCAGCAAGAGACAGCTCGGTACGGTGAATACGGGATTCCATAAGATTACTTGTCGAATGCATGATTCGCCGGTAGGTGAAATCTTCAATTGTTTATTTCATGTCTATTCTGATTTCATCCAGCCATTTCTTTTTTGATCTTTCAGTACTGTAGGCCTATGAAACCTATGACTTCGATATGCCTAACAATGTTCTTACTTCTGTTTTCAATTCCTTTGTCTTTTCGTCCTATTTTGCAAGATCCCAATTTGACAGAAAAACATTTAGCAGTGGGTGAGGGCCATGACTACGATATGTCTAACATTGTTCACTTTTTTCATGTCTTCGGTTCTTTTCTTTCTACTTCTGAATCTTCTTCATTTCAAATATGTTCTGATTTCAGCTGGCCACATAATTTTTGGTCTCCTCTTTCTTTTTCTTCCTAAAACGCCTTTTTTGGCTGACTTAATTTCATATTCTTCTTCTTTTCTTCCTAGTCCTGAATCTTCAGTTCTGATTCCAGCTAATCATCTCTTTCTTGGTCTTCCTCTGCTTTCCTTCCTCTTCCAAAAGCACCTTTTTAGGGGACATTTTGCAATAACCTGAAGACATGCTCCAACCAGTATCTTCATGCTCAGACTAGTTGTGTAATGTGGGAGTGCAGACAACAGCGTACTTGTGGGATAGTTTTGTTTGTCCTTCCCAATTGTTCGTCAGTTTCTTGCATTCCCACTAGGGTCTTTCTAAATATCCCTCTCTTCTATCTCTCAGTTTTTTCATGGAGAAGAGCTCTTTGGATAATGTTCCTGTGTACTTCGATTTTCGTTTCATCATTTTATTCAATCTCACAATGGTTTTGTTTTTTTGTTCTTCTTCTATAAGGTAATCTGACATTGATTTGTTCCCATTTGTCGATCTGTTTGTCTTCGTCTTTCCTTCCATATCATTGGTATATATAATCTTCATTATTTCACAAGCGACTTTTGTCTAATTCCTTGCCTTGTTCTATTTATTAGAGCTATATCGTCCATGCATAGGGTATGACCTTCAGCTTTAGTACCAGTATACTATGTTGTGGATAATAAATCAGAGTGTAATACAATTCAAGATTAGTCATCAAAATATTAGGTTATATTGTGAATGGATACTTTTGGCTCGTTTCAGACCAGTGATGAAGCTTCAACCCCTCGGCCAAATGATTTGTCAGCCTCTCGCAGGAGTGCCAAAGACGAACTGGGTGAGTTTCTTGACATGAACTACATAAATCACGTGCAACACCAAGGTTTCTGAATATGGAAAAATCATCTTCTTGACTACTTACAGTTATTTTCAATGATATCTCGTATTGTTTCCAGATCTGAAAAACAAAATTTTCTGATAATGTCTAGAAAATTATGTAATTTTGTAAAAGACACAATTTGTCACAGCTTGTTGTTGTTTCCAATGACAGAAACTCTTTCAACTCGGCAAACTCTACCCAGATATTCTGTTGTTTTCAAACTGATGATGTTTGAAATTCTGAAAGGGCTCGTCTTTCTGGGTGGTAATGAAAAATTTTACCTAGTTGAATTTTTTTATCTTTCAGATGAAAATGAAGAAAAAGTGGAGAAAACAGTCAATACTGCTGCATCTAAGATTAATATCAGTGAAATTACACTATCGGGTGAGTAAGTTCAGAACTGAAAATGTAATGGTGATAGTATAATACCTTTGCTCTGGAGAATATTGAATCTGTATATTGAAAAGAACCGAATTCATTTCCTACCCTCTTCTTCTTCTTCTTGTTAGTTTTGGTCCCAGCTTTCAGGTTTGGCGCTATTATGACCAGTACTCTTAAACAAGACTCCTCGTCCATTGAAGTAATTGGACGACATTTCGTCATGGATTTGTCAGTTCCAGCTGAGACGAATGGTGTCCAAAAAGAAAAAAAAACAGATGGAATATCTAGATTTTTTCTTTGATCTCTGTAGGCCTCACCCAGACCACTCTACTTAAATTGTTGTTCAAATTGTTAGAGTCCTTGGTGAAATAATACCCTCACTACTCTCGAATCTTAAGATCATACCGGCTCACCTCACTATGGCACTATTGTATATCAACGACTTATTGGAAAAAACCAAGAATCCAATATATAGCTTTGCTGACGACAGCATACTTGTCTCGTCATTCCATTTGGGTTCCAAGACATCGGCTGCGGATATAATGCGATAAATAATGCAAAATTGACACGAAAATCGCTCCAAAAAATGTCAAAAATATCATGCGAAAAAGCGTTCATTTTTGTCACTTTAATCGCATCGATAAAATGCCAAAAATTCAATGCGTTGAAACGACTATTTTTTGGACATTTTAATCGCGTCGAAATACGCATAATACTAGATTCATATCGGTGTGTGTCACATTTCCATCATGACTATCGACAAGTTCAGGCGTAGCTCCAATAGGAAGCTGAAGAATTCTGCAACATCAGCAGTAGGCAGTGGCAACATTGATATTGATAATTTGAAATTTTGTAATGTGAAGAGACTTACGAACGCATCAGATGCAGTCAACAAAGAGTACATGGATGAAGTGAGAAAAACCTCACTACTTCCATAAGAAAAAATATGACTTACTTTGAGTTCACGAAAAAAGTACGCAATGATATGCAAAGTCTGAAAAACGACGTCAACACACTCATAAAGAATGAAGTTAGGGATTGAAATCGATAAAAAAATTCAAACAGAACACACGGAACAATTCCAAAAGTTGCATGAAAAATTTCTATCTATGCAGCAAACTGATAATTTGACTAAGAACATGGATAGGGAGTTGAAAGATTTTCGATCTAACGTCGAATCGCAAATTTCTACATTAGGTGTGAATGTTAAAAATTTGGAGCTCACCATCAACGAAAAATCTTCCGCCAATGTAATGAATTGAATTTTTTCACACCATTATGCACCGGCAGCAGGATGTTGCATATCTTAATGAGGTTCTAGAGGTCTTTTCGAATTGGGCTGGAAGTAACCAGGTTTAATTCAATGCCTCGAAAACCCAGGAATCGGTTTTCTCCAAAAAGATAAATGTCTCCGAACCGAATATAATGATGTCAGGACAGAAAATTCCGCTTTCTGCTTCGATAAGTTTGTTGGGGGTTAAAATGGACATCAATATATCTTGACACAATCATGTCGCTGCTTCTCAAAAACTTGGAAGTTCCGAACCAGAAAACCATACAAACCCCAGCAACTTTTGATGCTTTATAAAGCTCAGATCAAGCCTTCTTTGGAGTATTGTCCTCATGTATGGAGCTCCGCCCCTAAGCATACCCTGAAGCTGCTGGATTCCATCCAGAAAAGAGACATCCGCCATCGAAGAAAGGTTGTAGATTTGTTTCTTTTTTATGGATATTTTCACGGGAGGTGTTCAAGTAATGTCACAACCTTGAACAGAAATTTTGTAACTTCACCTCCCTTTATAATTATCCTTTCTTTTGGTTCAAAAATATACATGGTAGTCGTTATAACATTTCGCTCTACACACTTTGGTCGCTTTTCTTTTTAAAAATCCCAACTGATGAGTGAAATCCACAAACATTGTTTCGAAAAAACTCATTATATCTGAAACAAAATTACATGTGCAAGTGGCCGAGGGTCGTCAGAAATCTTCCTGCATACAGACGTGTGAAGAAATTGAAAAATGATAGAGTTGTGCGCTAACGAAGGCTAGAAACAAAAATTCAAATGCTTTTTTATCTAGTGAAAAGTCTACAAAAATTAAATGTCACTAAATATTCTGAACATTTTTTCCAGTACACGTCGAACAGGACTCTTCGATGATGAGCAACTATGACTCCGAACCTGGCGCATTGAATAACGACAACATCAACTGCCTCTGCGGGCTGACCATCTCTTTCGCGAAAGTAGACACCATCCGGTGCATCAAGTGCGACAAAAAGTACCACGCCCCCTGCCACGGCTACAAAAACAAGAGAATGGCAGACGTCAACTTTTCCTGCATTCGATGCGACATCACCACCACCACCGACAGATTGCTGCCCAAGTTTGACATGAAAGAAAGGCCGATTATTATCAAAATGAGGTTAGTTAGTATAAAATGTAGTTTATGATTGGTGAATTGTTACAGTGATCGCCCTGAAGGTTGGCGAAGGACGGACTCAGCAGTCAAATAATTTTCAAACGAAGTTAGGTCCAAAGTGATTATCCAAATGAGTCCAGCTTCCTAACGAAGCTGATAAATAATCTTTCAGATTAGATGACGGAGTGAAATTCTGCCGAACAGCGAGAATCTGATTCGGTTTGCAGCGGGACAGACACGAAGTATGTGCTCTTCTCTTTCATCACCTTCCAGACAGAAGCGGCACGCTTTATCTTCTTAGAGTGAAAGTCTCTTCCTATGCTTAATCAGACAACAGTGACCTATGAGTCACTGTTGAGGCGCGTATCAGTTTGTAGCAAGACACATAAGGCAACCGCGAACACATTGCGTTACGGCTTTTGAAGTTCGTCCACACCACTTTGATACACGTAACCGTTTGGGGTGTAATCACCATTTGTTTTTCATTGCGCCAAAGGAGTGTTACGTTACGTATCGCGATAAGTTGGAACAAGTATGTAGGTATCGAGTACCTTTGAATGCGGCACCGTAACCTCGTTCGGTTACGTTACGAAAAATAGTGTTGTTAATTATCCCCTCAAAGAAATAACGCCGGGCGACGCTGGTCTTCTTCGATCGACCGCGTCATGGTCACGGTCGCGCTCAGCCTCACTTGAATCTCATTCGAAATTTCTGGAGCGTCGCGCCTGCTCGACAGTTGTTCCACCAGCTTCCAGAGAGTTCCATCCGGTTGTATAAGCATTGCCACCACGTGGGATGGTCAGTCTAGTTCTGGAAAAGCAGTGCTGATTGAGCTATCAAGGCTATAGACATTCGAGCATTAGTCTGAAGTTCAGTTAGAGTTTTTGTGTTGTATTATCAGAGTAGAAGTGAATTAAAGTTCAGTTCAATTGTACAGTGTGGTCAATTATTGTCGAACCTACAGGGAAAACATATATACCTGCCCCCGCTTGTGGCTGTGCAATACCAACAATCTTCAGTTATGCGTGTCAAAATGGTTTGGATGAAATGCAACAGTACTCATTTCCACATGCTCGCGGTCACGTTACGGGTCATTTGTTACAAATGGATACATGCATTAACAATTGTTTAGTTTGCCAGAAATCTGAAACTTTCCTTGCCGTCCAAGCATTCAATGTTTGTTTGGCAAAGCCTAAAGTAATGCCAATAATAGGTTCTGGTCCAATGAAACCGCTTGCAGCAATCTCCCTTACGAGAGAAGTGCTTCACTTCCTTCCTTGCCTGTGTTTTCAGGAATCTAGAACAGAGCCAATTCAGTAGGTTGGGGAGAGTGTTTATAGAAGTTTACTACCAACCAGAACGTTGCTTGGTTCTGTATATGAAGAGTAGGGAGGGCGAGTGCAGGCCCACAGCTCTTAGGCCACATGTGACCCATTGCACATCCTCCCAAGGAGTTGTCTTCCTAGGTCATCGTCCATCCTGTCCTTTCCAGGAAGGTGGACAGGTCACCAGGAGACATCTACTTAATATCGGCAGGTGTAGGCCAAGACTCGCCAAACACACACTCTCTTAATGACGATAAGTCCGGACATTCACATTAGACATACCTGACAGTTTCAATTTCCTGTTTACACATCCTGCATAGAGGCGTATGCACCAACCCCATAGAATGGAGGTGTTTCCTTGGTTTCCGTCAGCGGCCATGGAGATCCTTCTAGAACTACCTCCTACCTCCTCTCAACATTTTTCTGGAGGGAGAGGCTAAATGGACTGCATACAGACTTGTGCACATCGCCAATTGCACAAAGCAATCCAATGCAGAGTTCACTAGACTGCTGGCTGACACTAGAAGTCTCAGCGTTCTAGGAATGACCTCTGACTTTATGCCTCAAACTGGCAACTACGAACTGCCTTATAAAGTACTTTTCTCGAGTAAAGAGGACTGAATCCTCCGGGATAAGGAAATATTGAGAGCAGATAGTTGTTGGTTCACAGAAGGATCAAAAACACCTTCAGGTTCTGGTGCAGGTGTTTTCAGTTGCATACCCAGGACAGAGATATCGACCTGCCTAGGGACCTATGCGACTGTATTTCAAGCGGAAATCTTTGCTATTGAATTGTGTGCAGAGAGATTGGTAGAATCCAACCTCACACTCAAGTTGTTAGCTCTTGGCTCCTACCAAGCAACGTTTAAATTGGAAGTGCATTGCCGAAAACGACTCTCCTCATTAGGAAGATTTAACAAATTTTCTCTGGTATGGATTCCTGGCCACACTGGCCTGGAAGGCAACGAGGCTGCTGTCTTCCTTGCAAAGGAGGGTGCTGCAACTTGCTTCATCGGACCAGAACCTGTCATTGGCATTGCTTTAGGTTTTGTCAAAAAAACATTGAACACCTGGATGGCAATAAAATCTTCCAGGATTGGCTCACTTCAAGGTGTTCATTCACCCTACAAAGCTTGAAACCAAAAAGTTGTTGGACTTTGGTAGGGATGAACTACGATGTCTAAAAGTCCTCCTTACAGGTCACTGTCGTCTGAATCATCATATGTAGAAACTTACATGTATCTCTTTTATGTATGTGTTACACTTGTTCATTCTGCTTTTCCTTCTTTTTGCTATCTATATCTTCTCTTAGACTGTCTCACACGGTTTCTCTCTTTTTTCTGTCCATTTTCATATCTATTTCCTTGTTTTATGTTCACTTTTATCTTCCTCTTACTTTTTTCTGAAAACTTCAACCACTTTCTTTTTCTACAATCCCACCTTTTCGATTTTTATCTCTTTTGCACTTCTTTCGCATACGTTCTATAGCTCTTTCTGAAGATTGAATCTACTTTATTTTTCAGATTGATCGTGTATTTTCTGGAAAACGATAGAGAACTACCAGAAGAACTCATGAATTCAATCGACCAATCGGACAAGAAAATAATTTTGGATAAACTAAAGTTCTTCGATATATATGACGCGGAGACGAAGTGAGTAATAGTAATTGACATTATTTGTTTGTCTACTTTTTATTGATTATTCATTTAATAGAATCCCACCACTTTTCGTCGAATGTAACAAATGGACAATCCTATTTTATGTCATCGGCACTGTGTCACTTGGTATGATGTCATACTTGCCTGTAGTTGAAATTCCAACCTGTTGCCAAATGTACAAATACGAGTGTCACCGTTAGAGGGAGCCAAATTCGGGCTGGTAGGTCGTGGTCGAAGGGTACATAGCACCAAAGGTTTCTTCTGTTACTGCGACAGACATCACCAGCAACAATTGACGTCAGGAACTCAGTCATTGTTGAGATTTTGAAATGTAGCCGAAGAATGTTTTGATTGTCTCTCAAGATGTCCACTTTGAATACTGATACATTGCATGCGTTACTGATATCTATAAAATATGATTTTGGAATAAGGCTCCATCACCTTCTTGAGTTGATGAAAATTGCTGTCTGCTGCTGCATTGTACTGTACCACTACGACCGATGAGATTTATGGCAAATCGAAACAGTGCTAATGTTCATCATGAATATAACGGTTTGAGAAACTAACAGCATCTAACTGGAATATATGAATACGAGCCATGGTCTGCAGGAACCACCTGGCAATTTGTTAGACACCGGTTGTGATATCCTACACACCAAATAAGGATTGTTTTAATTAGATAGAAAATGACCTATAAGTTTTATATTTGATTTTTTTTTCAGGAGTTTTAACGAGGTCAATTCGGGTCCATTGATTTCCATGCTTTTCAACAATTCGCAGTTCCTCTTTTAAAAAGAGAGGGTTTCTTCCCTAGTTCTTTTTGTTTTAACTTGTTCATTAGCTGATGTTTGCCAATAAGATACTGTGTTGATAACTATTCAATTTATTTCAATGTATAGTGAGTTATTTGCATAGATTGCATTTTGAGTTTCAATATTCAAGGGATTTAAATTGATGTAACTTTAATTTTCAATTGTTTCCAATTGTTCAGAGTTGTATAGTGTATTATAGTATAGTGTAAGCAGTGGTATAAAATAAATTTGATTCTAATAAGTATACTTAGTTTCTTTTAGAAAATACTCTCTGGAGTTTATGAGAAAACTAACCTGGCCAATACAACAGGGGGATTGACCGGACTATAACAGAGGATTCACAGAAATTTAACAGGGGACTGGCAGGAATATAACAGGGGATCGGCAGGAATATAACAGGGGATTGACAGGAATATATCAGGAGATTGACAGAAATATAACGGGGGGTTGAAAAGACTATAACAGGGTAATGACAGAAATTTAACGGGGGATTGGCAGAGATATAACGGGATTGACAGAAATTTAATGGGGGTTTGACAGGGGATTGACAGAAATTTAACGGAGGATTGACAAGAATATAACGGGATTGACAGAAATTCAACAATGGATTGGCAGGAATATAACAGGGAATTGACAGAAATATAACGGGGGATTGACACGGCTATAACAGGGTAATGACAGAAATTTAACGAGGTATTGGCAGAGATATCACAGGATTGACGGAAATTTAACGGGGGTTTTGACAGAAGATTGACAGAAATTTACCGAAGGATATACAAGAATATATCGAAATTGTCAGAAATTCAACGGGGGATTGATAGGAATATAACAAGGGATTGACAGAAATATAACGGGAGGTTGACAAAAATATAACGGGGGGTTGGCAGAAATATAACGAGGGTTGACAAGAATATAACAGGGGATTGACAAACATTCAATGGGGGATTGGCAGGGATATAACGGGATTGACAGATATTCAACAATGGATTGGCAGGAATATAACAGAGGATTAACAGAGATATAACAAGGGATTGACACGGCTATAACAGGCTAATGACAGAAATTTAACGGGGGGTTATCAGAGATATAACGGGATTGACAGAAATTTAACGGGGGTTTGACAAAAGATTGAAAGTATTTTACCGAAGGATAGACAAGAATATAACGGGATTGTCAGAAATTCAACGGGGGATTGATAGGAATATAACAAGGGATTGACAGAAATATAACGGAAGATTGACAAGAATATAACGGAGGATTGATAGAAATTCAACGGGGGTTTGACAGAAATATAACAGGGGATTGACAGGAAATTTAACTGGGGATTGACAGAAATTCAACAAGGGATTGGCAGGAATGAATATAACAGGGGATCGAGTGAATTATAGAGGGATATTGACAAGAATATAACGGGATTGACAGAATCTCAACAAGGGATAAGGGATATAACAGGGGCTGACAGGTATATAACGGAGGATTCTTAGAATATAACAGGGAATTGACAGAAATTTCACGGGGGATGGCAGGAATATTAATAGGGGATTGGCCGAAATATAACGGGAGATTGACAAGAATATAACAGGGCATTGATAGAATCTTAACGAGGGATTAGCAGAACTGAAACGCCAAAACTATTGTCACCGAAAAAACTCTGTAGAGCAGGATACTCCGCGAAGCTATTGAAATTGAAAAAAGTCCCAACCGCCTCAACAAACGAGATGATTCACAAAGATTACCTCATTCATGGAGATCGTAACTGCCACGCCGGATACCTCTCCTCAAATACCAGACCAGAGCATGTGAGCAGTGTGAAGATTGAGACCTCGGCGTCAAGTCTCAAAACACTTGAAGGTGTCACTATCTGAGGAATAGGCGAATTTTGACTTCAGTGTGGTTAGACTTTCTTGAAAGTGGCTTCAAAGTCGAAGCCGTAACTTTGAAAATCTGAAACCTTCAGACGCGGTTCAACCAGAGCCGATCGATACTCGTCTCGGCGCAATTCTTTTGGCACACCCTGTACACACATTCTTCTCGCGATCGTTTCCCGCCAGACGTCTGCGATGCCGAAAGGGCGTTGCTCTTCATCCACTAGCGACTTCGTGCGAATCTTCTACCTCGCCGGTTGTGCAATACACCACTGATTTGGTGTATTTTTATTACTACAAGTAGAGAATTCAATTCCGGAAGAAGTGGTCAATACCGGTATTTGCGAGATTGGACATGCTTAATCCCGCGAGATCCAGGAATTCGCAGAATAATGCGTAGTTAGTAAGACTTCGCAAATAATTTATGAACATTTGAAGGGACTGAAATCAATTAATCAAAAAACACCATTATTATTATTTAAAACAGAATTGGAAGAACTGAAAGTAGAGAATTAAACAATGAAATAACAAAAATTTTAAAGTATTTGGAAAATATCTTCAAGATCATAATTACGAAAAAATTTCTCGTTAATGATAAGAATCATGATAAGAACCCTCTGAAATCTTTCTTGTCTCAGGGTTTTTCTCTGACTGAAGAGACGAATTGAAGTCGAAACGAACCACATCGAAAACATTCTCGGCTGGTTTTCTAATCATGAACACGTTTTTTCTGTTGCGGCTTTTGTCTTTTTCAGAGTGAGAGGTGTCTGCCTAAACATGGTCACACCTTAACGAAAGATATCAAATTAGTGATCTAGGAAATACCAAGAGTGAAAAAAGAAAAATATTTATATACTTCTGTTTCTAATATACAGTGTGTAACAACGAAAACTTAACAGAGCCGTTTTTGAATATAAAAAGTAAGATTTTTGAAAAAGCTCGGACACGTCGATTTCTAATTAGAGAACAACAACTTTCAACTAATCAAATTTTTTGTTGTACGCACCCCCTCGGAGGGGTGCGTCCGACGACCCTTATTTAGATAGGGAAAGTAGGTCGAGTGGCACCTTGTTTTAAAGGTATTTCGAATACCTTCATAACTCTGTCAAAAGAAAATTTTTGTAACGATTAGTTTTCGAGATAATTTGAAGTTTTAAAGGTATTTTTATTGAGTTCAACTCTTTTTAAAATAAATCAAATTGTTTTTAAGGTACAATTTACGTTCAGAACTTTCATAAAAAAATAAATTTTTGCTTTTTATGACAACCTGCTAATACGTGTCCATTTGATTTCGTGAAAAAGTAAGAATTATGTTTATTACGAGGGAATGCATACTAAAAAAATTCTGATTAGTCTGAAAGGTGTCTCCCTTTAATTAGAAATCGATGTGTTCAAGCTTTCTTTAAAAATGCACACTAAAAAAATTCTGATTGGTCTGAAAGGTGTCTCTCTTTAATTAGAAATCTATGTGTCCAAGCTTTCTTTAAAAATCTTACTTTTCATATTCAAAAACGGCTCTGTAAAGTTTTCGATGTTACACACTGTATATCAACGACCTACCTAACCTAACCTAACCTGGCCTGGCCTGACCTGACCTAACCTAACCTAACCTGGCTTGGCCTGACCTAACCTTTCCTAACCTAACCGAACCTAAACTAACCTAACCTAACCTAACCTGACCTGACCTGACCTAACTTAACCTAACCTAACCTAACCCAACCGAACCTAACCTGACCTGACCTGATCTGACCTGACCTGACCTGACCTGATCTGATCTGACCTGACCTGACCTGACCTGACCTGACCTGACCTGACCTGACCTCACCTGACCTGACCAAACCAAACTTGACCTGACCTAACCTAACCTAATCTAACCTCTAAACCTAAAACGCTAAACCTGAAGCCTAAACCAACTATAGCTTTGCTCCCCAGTAATTTGATGGCAGAATTTCTCTCGAATAAGCATTCGAAAGTGGATCGTTCAGTAATTTTTTTATTATTCGACCATTTTTTTTTCATTTTTCTAATAAGTAACACTCTTTGGATAAATCAGTATGAAACATCTAACCTACCCAACAAGTCCCAGTATTCAATTTCGAAAAAACTAATCTTACAAAAACATCTAACCTGATCTCCGAAGTCAAAAACAAACATATTTTCAGAATATTTCTTATGTGAAGAATCATGTATCTCAGCATTCAATCTGACCACAGAGTTCGAAACCCAACGTATTTCAGAATAATTCATTTGGAAAAAAGGTATGTATTCTCAACATCTAATCTGACCTCCGAATTCAAAAACCAACTTTTGTATCTATACTTGGCGGTAGCGTCGAAATCAATTAATTTTCTGAAAATCAGAGATCGCCACCCAAAAAACACGAAAATCCACAATAAAACGTATTCGTATTCCCTGGACCCCTCTTCTTCTCATGGTCCTCCAAGCTAGTTGGATGTTGGGGAAACGATAGAACATTGCAAAAACGACGGAAAAAACGTCCATTTTCGATAAATTTTGTATGTGGTCACACCTAACCCAAAAAGCCGACAATAACTTAAAACTTAAAATATCAATCTCTAATGATCGCCATCTAGATGGCGTAACCGTCAAAAATGAATATAGCAAAAAACAAAAGATAGCGGCACCTTTGACAAAGGCGGCAAAAACTGATGACACTATCAAGTACTAGATGACGCCAACACATATTCATCGGAATTTCATCTGAAAAAAACATATTTTCAACGCGTAGATATACTCTTTCACCTTTTTAACCCACCTTGAGCTCCTCTATCTCTCACCATCCCTTAAGTTTAACGGTTGTCGATGGATACGAGTTGAAGAAAGATATAAAATTTGTCGATTTTCGATATTCTTTTAGATGGTGAAAATGCACGAAAATGGCAGTTCTGAACTTCTATGGGCTTTGTATTCTTTGTGTTACTTCATAAAACCAACTATAGATGGCATCATCTATTCAATTAATAATATATTTCGGTGATATTCAGAAAACAGAAAATGTATTCAATTAAGTTATAAGTTTGAAAAAATATATATTTTCAAATATATATTAAAAACATTATTCCACAGAAAATTGAATTAAGTTGAATACTTACAAAAATTAGCATCATAGTAATTGAAAATATCTTTAATCATCCATTAGTTTCTCAAAAAAATGGGAATTAGGTATATTGTGTTCTAAATAAAATTATAATATCATTATCAGTTCTTTTATTGCAATCAAATTATAAAAAGCCTAAAAATGTCAGTCCTCTCTTCACCAAGCCTGGATAGCTGGAATGTGGGCGGCATAAGCCAGATGACTAGAAACTACAGCTGGAGCTGAGTAGGCAGCTACCAAAGGTTTGTTGACAACATCGGTTCTGTAACTATGACTTACTGCAGCGGGCAGAGCTACTGGAGCAACGACTTTTTCAACAATAGGGGCAGCAACTACTGCTGGGGCAGCATAAGCAGTTACCACTGGTTTGCTGATGACATCTTTTCGGTAACTGTGGCTGACAGCGGATGGAACTACTACTGGAGCAACGACTTTTTCAACAACCGGTGAAGCAACAACTGCTGGGGCAGCATAGGTAGCAATCACTGGTTTGCTGATGACGTCTTTCCTATAACTGTGACTTACTGCAGCGGGTACTGCTACTGAAGCTTCGACTTTTTCGACAATTGGGGCAGCAACCACTGCTGGGGCAGCATAGGTGGCAACCACTGGTTTGCTGATAACGTCACTTCTGTAACTGTGGCTCACTGCTCCAGGCACTACTTCCACAATTGGGTAGGAATGAGCTAAGGCGGAATGTAACAATCCACTTGGTTTAGCTACGGCTACGGCTACGAGAGCAGACAACACCACCAATTTGAACATTTTTGTAAAAAAGGTCTGTGTTGCGAGTGTACAAACTGACTGACGGAAACAGATGCTCCTTCAAATTAATTCCATGTTTATATAGTCCGAAAATAAGGTGGAGCCTGATAAAAAATCACACCATGACGTTAATGCGGAGGAATTAATTTCGACAATACTTTCGTTCTCATTTTAATCCGTTGAATACCTTGAGAAAGGTCGATATATGTTGTACAAAGGTTGTTTAAAAATGAAACAATTCCTGTTGTAGGTGTGTGTGATCTACTTTGAAATTCAGAGTGTAATCGAAGTCATCAATATCATATCTATAAATTAAGTGAATATTCCAAAACTTTCAAAACGTATTCACTCATGTGAAAAAACTTCATCGATCAAGATTTAATTTCCATGAAAAAAAATAGCAATCATATGTAATATATACTGTAATTAAATTTATCAATATGTCCTAGATATGCATCAGAGTGAGATATGTATCTTGAAAGTGAAATGTGCAGAAAGATTGAATATTTAGGATTGGATAAATAGTTTTTATATTTCCATACGCCTTCATGTATAATGTGAGAAAAATTAATTATAAAAATGTACATTTTTCGTACTAACAATAAACGAGTATACTGAGTTTCATAAAAGAAAATTTCACTCTTCTCGAAATAATTTTTAAACATATCAGGGTCCTGCCGTTCTCAATCCGTCAGCAAGTATTAAATTTTTATTAACACGCCTATATAAGCTTCGGTTGTATCTATGTATCTATGTATGTAACGGAATCTTTGAGCATAATTTTCACCGATTTCCAGAAG